>ML385415.1:0-20941 GCA_005239525.1 Nicotiana knightiana | reverse complement strand
TTTATTTTACTGTTTGTTTTAGTGTATTTTTCTAATTGTATTATTTTGTAGTGTCAATTTTTATTTATGTAGGAGCATGGAACGCAAGCCACTGGAAGGATGCAATAGCAAATCAGATGGTTGGAACTAAATGTGAGGTACCCGCATGAAGGACCAGGCCTGGGAGAAGTCTGAGTACCCCATGAGATGCTAGTGCTTCGGCCTTTGGCCTACCAGGGAGTTTCTTTTTACCCTCTTGTATGCATAGGTGCGCATTGGGGACAATGCACAATTTTAAGTGTGGGGTGAGTAGATTGTCTGGTGACTTTCTATGCTATTTTAGTTGTGTTAGATTAATGGATTCTTCCTGACGATGGATCTCCTATACAGTTTTGTTGAAGGAAGTAAGTCTAGAGAAAATACCAAAAAGATTTTTTTGTGTTAGGTAGTGTAGTAATTCCCACTTGGTTTTTCTTTGGACCACGGTTCTTTTCCAAGGGTTTTAATTGAACCGGTGTAGGTAGTTTTTAATTTTTATGAGTAGAAATCATATGGTTAGGGGTTTAATAGTAGTAATATCTTGAAACGTGCTAATTCCTTGAGAATAGTCAGTACTTTGGTTGTGATGCTTAGGCTCAATTTTTGACTCCAGGATAAATACCTTAAATAAGGAATTCTTAAGATTTATTTAACTGCTTTGACTGGAGTGTCGTGATAGATCTAATCCTGAGTGAGTTATGTGCCAACTGTGTGTGAAATTGTATGTTATTCTGTGCATGGCATTTGATGTTNAGCGAAATAGAAGTTTTGTTCAGTCTTGGAAGTGATATAGGCATTTCTTTGTTGAGCCAGTTATCTATATTTTACCCACCTAATCATTATGTATCGTAGTTAACCCCGTTGATCCTATAATCATGTTTCTTTGGCAACCACATTACAAGCCATATCCCCTTTGTTTGAATCGATCGTATATTTGAATGTCACCTCTCGTAAGCACTGGAAATGTTATGAAATATGAAAAAGTTAAAGTGTGGGGTGGTAGGTTGGTTTGTGAGGGGAATAATTGAAATAAGGAGAAAGGTGCACGTTTGAAAAAGTAAGAGTCACTTGAAAAAGAAGAAAAGAAGAAAAGAAGAAAAGAAAAAGAAATAAATAAACAGTTGTGTTGTTTTGAAAGAAAAATATATGTGGTGACTCTTAATGTAATTGTGCTTAAAGAAGTATGGGGTAATAACATCGATGTGGAGGTGGAGTTTGGCTTATTATAAGTTTGAGGTTGAATGCGAAAGTATATGTATTAAAGTGCTTAGGGAGGTGTAGTCACTCTTATATCCAAATGTATCCTACCCGTCCCGCAGCCTACATTACAACCAAATAAAGTCCTACTTGATCCTAGACTGAATGAGCTCGATTAGTAGAGTAGTACACTACGGGCAAGCCTATGGTGCATCTTTTGTGGCATATGAATGTTATTTCTGAGAGTGAGTGAATTCTTTCTATCTTAAGTTCCTATGTTCTTAAATTTCATTGTGTGTGGAACTAACTCTTGGATATGGTGAGGGCACATGATTCACGAAGGAAAGGTAATGTTGTTGACCTCTATGTTAGAGTAGTTAGGGAATTGTGAATAAAGCAGGGTATTTGTGAGTTGATTATTGAGGCGAGGATGTCACACCTTTGTGCTTGAACTGTTTTAAATATTCTTGGTATAACGTGTTAAGAGATTTGCTTAATAAGTTGTGTACATGAGTGTAGTTTGATTGCTCGAGGACGAGCAAATGTTTAAGTGTGGGGTATTGATGCGAGGCTAGAATTCATGGTTTAACATGTTATATGCCTTACATTTTATGTGCGTTAATGATAAAAATACACTTTGTATGTGCATAATGGAGTCAATTTCATGTGTAGGTGAATTGGAGATGGAAGCCGAGCTAAATGGATACAAAAACGTCAAAAATACGCTCAAGAGACGAAGAGGAGTGGCCTGGCTTTATCCAGGCCTTAGAGCCAAAACACCAGGCCTGGCCTGGCCTTATCCAGGCCTTAGAGCCAAAACGCCTGGTCTCCTGGTTCTGGTCAATTTCGAGTTTTGACGAGTTTAAGTGTTTCCCGGTTGAAATAGAAGTCTCCTACACGTTTAGGGTTTGTCCTAAACTTATAAATAGACCCCAAAAACACAACTTAGAGAGAGATTCGAAGAGAGGAAGCCATTGAAGAGAAGGAAAACATCGATTTGTACAGATTTTCTTCATTACTTTGTAGTTTAATTATGCAAGTTATTTTAGATTTTATTCTTATGAACTTGTTTAGCTAACTTCTTTAATCTAGGGTTCTGGTAGAACCCGTTGGAGGATAAACTTATTGTGTTATCAATATAGTTCTGATTAGTTGATTAATCTCTATTTGTTTAACTATGTTCTTGTTGTAGTTAATTGAATGGCCATCAATTAGCTGTGCCTATTTATTATGTATCTACTTGAGAGAGAGTGCATATTTAGGTAGTTGTTTGAACAACATCACTCCCGGAGTATAGATGAAAGTCATAACCGAGGGTTTAGAGGTTGGATTAGAGATAACGATACCTCGGGTGCAATCTAAAGTGAACTGTAATGCAATCTAGCTAGCGTAACTTGAGAGAGTGCGTCTAGTAAATTATCATAATTACTTGAGAGAGATTTATGGTAGATAGAGTGTTCATGATTGATAAAGACAACTAATCAAGCTATATAAAGTATCCGAGAAGTAAATTCACCGGCGGGGGAAACCATAACCTTAGATCTTTATTACAATTGTTTACACCTTAGCGTAGTTAATCTTTAGTTTTAATCTTTAGTGTTAGTAATTTAAATAACATCAAGTGACAGTTGAGTATTCTAACAGCTTGCTTAATACGTAAATTCCCTGTGGGATCGACTCTGGGCATAATACCCCGGATTATATTTACAACGCCCGCTTAGTCTTTTATTAGACATAGTTGAGCGTGATCATAAACTTCCTAGGAAAAACCCGCTTTGATACCAAGTTTGTCTCGCCTCAAACTAGGGGAGGCATGAACGGCACCCGATGCCATACTTGACCCTCAGCGTACTACTATGTAATTGTAAACTCTGAGAGTAACCTTCAACTTCGGCCAACAAGGCCGATGAGACCATATTCTGAATCATATGGAAATAATGTCTATCTCATATGACGGTTACCCAAAAGCGCATATACATAACTGTGCAGGACGACGAGGCCGCCATAAACGTCTACAACAACTAGCAAAATGAGCATATACAAGGGCTGACAAGGCTGTTATACTGACATACAGACATACATGACTCGTCCACAATCCTCTAGAGATAACATAACTGTGTCATGGGACAATGCAAAAATAGGTATTTGTCGGTCTCAGCCTGCTTTAATATAAAACACACATGCTGCACAGAATAAATAATGGTCTCGATAGGTTTTCATGTGCTGGACATGCCTGTTTACCAACAATTCATGTGAAACAAGTAAATCTTGTATAATGCTTTTGATTTTCATTTCAATGTCCAAGCTTCAATTTGGTTTCGGACTCTCATAAGGGCTTTGTAACATGATGAAAACCTTTACGGTCATGCGTCCAAATCAAAACATCCTCTACATCAGAGAAAGTTGTCCAAAGGAATCCACATATCAAAATTCAGCAGGCCTAGGTAACTCCTAGTCATTATTGCCTCCTGAAGCTTATATTCTAGGTTGCATTATCTCTGCAGTTTTCTAAAGTAATGATGAATTAGTGGTCAAAGTGAGCAAATCACGGAATACATCCTTCAAGGGCCGATAGGAGAATTTAATTTTCTGCCCTTATAGGAGACTAAAGCTATTTCCAAGAGGGATCAAGTTTGATCCATTGGTTTTTCTTAATTCAAATAATGAAATTAGAGGAAATAATAAACATCATTTATTACAAGAAAACGATAACAATATGCAACATTTTAAGAATCGTTGCCGCTATTAAATGACTTGAATAACAATGTTCACTTTTTTGCTACTAAACATCATTAAACAGCCAAAAAGACTCCCTCTAGTGTGTCTATCACATGTCTTCTTACTTTAGAATGGCTTGGAAGTTGTAATTGTAAATATCAATAAGTAAAGTGCTCTGAACTAATAATTCGTCAATCAAACCTACCCTATGGCCCGTATGAAAGAGTGGCTTGTTATATTATTAGGAATGTGGGTTTTATATCGGTTGTTGAAGCCTTTTGAAAAGTTTATATAAGTTGAAGACCACGACCTTTGTTGGGTCCAAACGCACATGCAAGTATACGCGATCGACAAGTCATAAAGAGATGAGAAAATGACGTCCCACGAGGATTTTTGATCAACTATTATCCAATCTAACTACTTATAAGTTAAATTTGCTCAAGTGGTTTGGAAGAAGATGATTGTAAATTTTACTACTAAAAATTACTATGAAATGCTAAACAAGCAAGAGTTCAAGGATGGAAAGAAAATAAGCAAACACTTAAGAAAATTCAATGAGATGGGAAATATTACGGGATTATGGGATTACTGCATCTCCTATTGCGTTCTTCCGGTTGATTTAATTACTTGTTTTATCTAATTTTTTGGTTAACAAAGTTTATTATTCTCGCGAAGTTCTTTTGACGCTTCGCTCGCCTATTCATGCCAACCAAATACTATATGTCTATAAAGTCAGAATTAACAAAAATAACTAAGTAAGGCAACTAGAATATATCTATCCTAATCGTGAATCTATTCTCCAATTCCCGGATTCAGTAACTTACTATATTCAATCTTATATGCAATCTATAGTTCCCACTTTTGAATTCAACTATAAATTTGTACAAAATATTCTACTATTATCTACGAAGTAAAATAATTAAGTGAAAGATTGAACAAACAAATTAATATGATAACTCAAGCAAAATAATCAAACGTCAAACAAAAATAGTCAATAACAACCACTAACCCCAGAATAATGAGGTGCTTAGCTACTCTTATTTATAACAACTATCAAAATATCATTTTTAAACATAAAAGCTAGGAATACTAGATGAAGGATGGAAAAATCGATTAATTCTGTGCTCCGTTCGTATTTCTAAGCATTTGCTGCCTTCAAATATTGACCAATCGTTCACTAATCACATTTAGGGGGTATTTATAGGCTAGGTCGAAGTCTCTAAGTTCAAAACCGGATAGAAAATGTTTCATTCGTGGATTGAGAAAGGGTCAAGGCCCTAGAGCTCGCGAGGTGGGGCGAGTTGGGAGCCTCGCGTCGCCTGTTTAAATGGTTGCCTCACCTCTCCAAGAGCCTGGCATCGCCTGGCCTGGTTCTTGGTTTCTGGGCTTCCCGGATTTTTTGCTTTTTCCTGCTCTTTTTGTGTATTTCCGACATCCTTGGGTGCAACCTTGTAATGACACGGCCGATCATTTTGAGATTATTATCCATGATCCCCTATTTATTGTTCCGTCTGTTTCATTTTGTGGTTCGTGACTTGTCAGGGTGCCTGGTGTCCGGTTCATGAGAGTTTTGGAGTGGAATCGTACACATATTCCCTAAATTCGAAAGTTCAAGTCGTTGGAGTTGATCGCAATTTGACTTGTGTGAAAAAGACTCCAGAATAGAGTTTCGACGGTTCCAATAGCTCCGTATAGTGATTTTGGTCTTAGGAGTGTATCTAGATGTTGATTTGGAGGTCCATAGGTCATTTCGGGGTGAATTGGTGAAAGTTGGAAATTGATGGAATTTTGGGAAGTCTGACCGGGAGTGGACGTTTTTATATCAGGGTTGGATCCTTATTTCAAAAATTGAAATAGGTCTGTAATGTCAATTATGACTTGTGTGCAAAATTTGAGGTCAATCGGACATGATTTGATAGGTTTCGGCATCGGATGTGGAAGTTAGAAGTTCAAATTGATGCGCACTTCATGGTTTTAGCGTTGTTTGATGTGATTTGAAGGATTGATTAAGTTTGTATGATATTCTAGGACTTGTTGGTATAATGGGTTGAGGTCCCGGGGGCCTCGGGTGTGATTCAGATCGTTATCGGATCAATTTAGACTTGTGAAATCTGCTAAAGCTGGGTTGTTCTGCTGTTTTCGCACCTGTGGAGGGATTGACCGCAGGTGCAGGATTGCAAAAGCGAGCTCTTGGTCGCAAGAGAAATTTTGGTCATGCCCAGTTGCGGGCGCAGAAGTGGAAAATTTCCGTTGAAGCAGCTTCGCTTCTGCAGTGAGGAGATGCGCAGGAGTGACTGGACTCACAGGTGCGGCACGTTTGGTCGCAGGCGCGTACGCGCAGGTGAAACCCTTGGCTCACAGAAGCGATCTCTAAGTACTTGAGTGAAATCCGCACCTGCGATAGAAATTCCGCATGTGTGGAGCTGCAGATGCGGCAGTAAGGTCGCATGTGGGACATAATTGGGCAGAAAAAGGGAAAAATAGAGGGTTTGATTTCATTTTAACTCTGGGATCTTATGAGATCGGATTGAGGCGAGATTTTGGGGGATTTTCAGACAAAGAATTTGGATACGGATTATTGACTTGTTGTTTATTAAATTTCACTAATCTATCTTCGATTTCTTCATTTAATTAAGGATTTGGGTTGGAAAATTTGGGGGAAAATGTGTAAAGCTCTTAGACCAAATTCTTGAGTTTTGAAAGGCTAATTGAGTTCGAATTTGGATAACTCTTATATGGTTGGACTTGATATCGAATGGGTGTTCGGATTTTATAATTTTTATCGGATTCCGAGACGCGGGCTCAAGTTGAATTTTTGGGACGATTTTTCAATTCTTTGCTAAAGTCATAATTTCATTATTCAGATTAGTTTCCTATAGTGTTATATATAGTATGTAATTATTTTTGGCTAGATTTGAGTCATTCGGAGTTGGAAAATCGAGGGAAAAGTCTTCTTATTAATTTATTTAGTGTGGTTTGAGGTAAGTGACTTGTCTAATCTTGTGTGAGGGAAATTTCCCTTAGGATTTGGTAAGTTGTGATAATTTGTGATATGTGACAGTCGTGTACGCAAGGTGACGAGTGCGTACACGGGCTAAATGTTGAAATTCTGGTTTTGGCAAAATTTAGAAGTTTCTATGTTCTTAGGCTTGAATCCGAGGTTGATTTAGCTTTTTGGCGTTGTTTTGAGTGGTTCGAAGGATCGACTAAGTCTGAATAAGGTTATGGAATGTGTTGGCATGTTTGGTTGAGGTCCCGAGGTCCTCGGGTGAGTTTTGGGGGTGTCAACGGACCAATTCTTGGACTTGGTGTTGGCAGACTTTTGCTGGTGAAGGTTTTGGTGTTCTTCTATGCGATCACGTGGGTAAGTATGTGATCGTGTAGGTTTAGCTGGGGATTTTAGAGTTTTTTTCTATGCGATTGCGTGGTGGAGGTCGCGATCGCGTGAGGTTGTGGCCGTTGAGCATTGCGAACGCGTGGTGCAGTTCGCGTTCGCATAGAGTTTGGAGGGCGTGTGAGGGGCTGAGCTATTGCGATATACGAACGCGTGAGGGAGGAAGGCGATAGCATAGGGTGAATGTGAGAAGTGCTTCGCGATCGCATGGTGGTTGACGCGAACGCACTCAAGAAATTAGCACCTGGGCAGAACGTATAAAAAGTAATCTTCGCGATTTTTAGCCTATTTCTCACCATTTTTTGACGGATTTGAAGCTTTTTGAGAGGGATTAAAGAGGGAATCGAAGGGAATCAATTGGAGGTAAGATTTTTGAATTCAATACTTGATTCTATGATGATTTCTATCTAATTAAACCTAAAATTTGTGGGATTTGAACCCTAAAATTGGAGAATTAGGGCTTATGATTTGGAGACCTTTGAGTGGGGATTTGAAGGGCCATTTAAGGTCCGATTTTGATGTTCTTGGTATGTATGAACTCGTGGGAGGATAAGAATTCTTGTGATGTAATTTTTATCGAATTTTGAGATATGGGCCCGAGGGTCGGGATTGACCAATTTTAGGATTTGTGCTTAATTTTGATAATTTTCGAATGGGTTTCGTTCCTTGGCATATAATAATGATATAAATCTGATTTTTGGCTAGATTTGGAGCAATCGGAGGCCGAATCTTGAGGAAAAGGCATTGAGGGCTAGGATTTTTCTGGTTTTGAGGTAATTAACGTTTCCAAACTTGGTTCTAAGGGTTCAAAACCACGAAATGTATGATATATGACTATAATTAAGGTGACGCACATGCCAAGTGACAGGCGTGAGGGCGTGCACCGAGTGATTTATGGTCTGGCCCATCCCATGGAACCGTCTAGTAGCTATTTCCGATTGATATCCGCACTTTTATTTATGTGGTTAATGTGAACATGCTAGAAATCATACTAAGTCAAATGCTATGGCTTCCGCCAAAAATGATGAGAATTGAGTGGTCGTATATTGCTGTCTCCTTATGTTTTTATTTGATTTTGTATATTCAGTCTTGTCATAGCATATCATTTCATGCCCCAGTCTTGGTAATTGTTGATTATATATATGTTTATCATTGTTTCGGGCTAGTTCATGCATCTGTGAGCCCATGTGAGCGAGACTGGAGAGTAATGACTGAGCGAGACCGAGAGCCTGTTATTGAGACAGTTATGAGATCGGACGGCATACCGCAGCGATACTCTGATCAAGCCTTAATGGATATAGCGCTTGGGCTAATAGGAGCCCTTCCGAAGTCTTTACACCCCCAGTGAGCGCATTGATATCTGAGGGATGGATTTTCCCTGGACATGGATCTCTTCCAAAGTTGATGATATTGAGGGATGGATCTTCCTTGGACATGGATCTTGTCCGAGTGTTGTATTCTCGGTATGGATCTTCTCCGTGGGGATGGAATGGCCTTCCTCAATACTGAGTGACTGCGGTCACCAATGTTTATGTACCTTCTGGGATGGATTTTCCCCTGGGCCCGAGAACCACGTAATACTGAGTGGACTTTGATGTGAGAGTTGTGAGCACCAGTTGTATTTCCAAACTGTTGATACATTGACGTGTAGAGTACTGAGATATACCTGGGTTACTTATGATATCGGTCATATTCTATTTTCATTATTTGTTAAAACTGTGAACATGACTAAATTTTGTGTACTGTTTTCAGTACAATTACTGAGGTTTAGTCCGTCACTACCTTTCAGCCTTAGTTTGGGTTCGTTACTTCTGAGTTGGTGTACTCACGTTACCCCCTGCACCTTGTGTGCAGGTCCAAGTTCATCGAGGCCCGGTAGCAGTGGTTGATAAGCTGGCAGAGTTCCCTGGAGTCCTCGAGGTAGCATCTGGCGATCACAGCCTCGATTTCTCCTTCTTTATTCTCCTGACGCATTTATATTATTTCAGAAGGTGGTTGTTTATTTTGTATTTCGGCACTCTTACCTTGTAGTAGCTCATGATTCGATGACACTAGATCTGGGTTTGGTTTTTAAATGATGTTTTGATGATGTTAAACTTTTAAATGGATTATTGTTGATACTTTTGTTACTAGATTTACAATTCTTCTGACAAACAAATCTTACTTCAACAAAAATGTGTGGCTTCCCTGATTCCATGACAGGCCCCATCACGGTGGGTATTTTGGGGTCGTGACAAGTTGGTATCGGAACTCTAGATTATGTGGGTCTCACCGGTCATGAGCAGGTTTAGTAGAGTCTTGCGGATTGGTACAGAGATGTCTGTACTTATCTTCGAGAGGCTACAGAACCCTTAGGGAAAATCTCTCATTCTTGAATTCTATCGTGCGAATCTGTTGATTCTTGGAACTAAACTTCTGTTGTTTTTATTCTCTCACAGATGGTGAGGAGTCGCGCTACCGATCAGGGTGACCAGACACCAGCTAGACCAGCGAAAGGTTGAGGCCGCGGTCGAGGCCGTGGTAAAGGTAGGGGTGCGTCCCGTGCAGTAGCCGGGGCAGTACCTCTGGACCCTCCTATTGTTCAGTTTCAGGTCCACGCCGAAGATGTTCCAGCGGGACCGGCTCAGGCACCGGCAGTGCCTATTGTGATTCCGGGTCTTCAGGAGACTCTGGCTCAGATTCTTATTATGTGCACCAGCCTTGCACAAGCAGTATTTCTACTACTGCCGCTACTTCTCAGGCCGGGGGAGGCACTCAGACTCCAGTTGCCCGGACAGTTGAGCAGGTTACCCAGGGGCTCCAGACATCGGGGGAAGCTCTAGCCCAGCCGGTTGCCCCAACCCAGGATTTTGTGGTTCCATCTATGGCAGACGATGAGTAGCGCAGGTTGGAGAGATTTAGTAGACTTCAGCCTCCGACTTTCAGTGGTACTGAGGGCGAGGAGGCCCAGGGCTTCTTAGACAAGTGTTAGAGGATTCTTCGCACAACAGGGATATTAGAGGCCAGTGGGAACCCATTTACTATCTTCCAGTTCTCAGGAGCTACACTCGTTTGGTGGGAGGCCTATGAGAGCCATAGACATGTTGATGCAGCGCCCCTTACCTGGCGTCAGTTCTCTATTATTTTCCTGGAGAAGTATGTACCGCAGTCTCGTAGGGAGGAGCTGCGTAGGGACTTCGAGCAGTTGCGTCAGGGGGACATGACCATGACGCAATATGATATAAGGTTCTCCGAGTTGTTCTGTCATGCTATTTGGCTAGTTCCCACAGATAGGGAGAGGATCATGAGATTCGTTGGTGGCCTCACTTATCAGCTTCGTATTTTTCTGACCAGGGAGACGGTATCTAGCGTTTCTTTTGAGGAGGTAGTTGACATTGCCAGATAGATTGAGTCAGTTCGCTGCCAGGAGGGAGGCCAAGAGGCCTCGAGGATCTGGTAGTTTTGGTGGTGTTCCTTCAGGATGGCAGTCCCAGCACGGCAGAGGCCATCCATTCAGACCAGCTCATTCAGGTCGCTCAGGTTATCGTGGTGGATCAGCTGGTCGTGGTCCTCACAGTCCTCATCAGGGGAATCCATCATCCAGTGCTCTTCCAGCCCAAAGTTCATCTCGAGCACCATCGGTTCAGGGTTCCTCTGTGCATGGTTCTTCTAGTGGTTATTCAGGTGCTAGGGGTTCCCTTTAGTCCCCACCGTCATTTTCTGAGAGGGGTTGTTTTGAGTGTGGTGATCCCCGTCATATCAAGAGGTTTTGTCCCCGTCTTTTGGGTGGTTCGTCCCAGTAGTGGAGTCAGCCGTCAGTTTCAGCTCCAGTTACTTCACCACCTGCCCAGGCAGCTAGGGGTGGGGGTCAGCCAGGTAGAGGCTGCCCTAGAGGGGGAGGTCGATGAGGTGGAGTTCAGGATCATTTTTATACACTTCCAGCCAGACCATATACTATGGCCTCGAATGCAGTGATTACATGTATTGTCTCGATCCGTCACTGAGATGCTTCGGTCTTATTTGATCCTGGTTCCACGTATTCTTATGTTTTATCATACTTTTCTCATTTCCTGGATATGCCCTGTGAGTCCTTAGTTACTTTTGTTCATGTGTCGACTCTGGTAGGCTATACTATTATTGTGGACCGTGTGTATCGGTCATATGTGATATCTATTGTGGGTCTGGAGACCCGAGTGGATCTATTATTACTTAGCATGGTTGAATTTGATGTGATACTAGCCATGGATTGGCTATCTCTGTGTCACACTGTTCTTGATTGTCACGCTAAGACCGTGACCTTACCGATGACAGGATTTCCGAGGGTCGAGTGGAGAGGTTCCATTGCTTATGTGCCTAGTCGGGTGATTTCGTACCTGAAGGCTCAGCGTATGGTAGAAAAAGGGTGTTTACCGTATTTGGATTTTGTGAGGGATGTCAGTGTTGAGACTCTCACTGTTGATTATGTTCCTGTGGTCCGTGACTTTCTAGACGTGTTTCCTGCTAACCTGCCAGGCATGCCACCTGACAGGGATATTGATTTTGGTATCGATTTGGTGTCGGGCACTCAGCCTATTTCTATTCCACAGTATCATATGGCACCAGTGGAGTTGAAGGAATTGAAAGAGCAGCTTCAGTAACTCCTAGATAAGGGGTTCATTCGTCCTAGTGTGTCGCCTTGGTGTGCACCGGTGTTATTTGTAAAGAAAGAAGGTTCCATGAGAATGTGTATTGACTAAAGGCACTTTAACAAGGTTACAGTCAAGAATAAGTATTCCTTGCCTCGTATTGATGATTGGTTTGACCAGCTTCAGGGAGCTAGAGTGTTCTCTAAGATTGATTTGAGATCCGGGTATCATCAGCTGAAAATTCGGGATTCTGATATTCCCAAGACAGCTTTCAGGACTCATTACGGACATTATGAGTCTATGGTGATGTCTTTTGGGTTGACCAATGCCCCAGCGGCGTTCATGCATTTGATTAACACCGTGTTTCAGCCGTACTTGGACTCCTTTGTTATTGTGTTCATTGATGACATCCTGGTATATTCTCATAACCAGGAGGAACATGCTCAACATTTGAGAGTTATATTGCAGAGACTGAGGGAAGAGAAGCTTTATCCAAAGTTCTCCAAGTGTGGGTTTTGTCTTGGCTCGGTAGCTTTCTTGGGGCACGTGGTGTCCAGTGAGGGTATTCAGGTTAATCTGAAGAAGATACAGGCGGTGCAGGGTTGCCCCTGACTGTCCTCAGCTACAGAGATTCCAAGCTTCCTTAGTTTGGCAGGGTATTACTGTCGCTTTGTGGAAGGGTTTTCTTCTATTGCTTCTCCCTTGACCAAATTGACCCAGAAGGGTGCTCCGTTCAGGTGGCCAGACAAGTGTGAGGAGAGCTTTCAGAAGCTCAAGACTGCATTGACCTCAGCTCCAGTGTAGGGTGATTGCCTACGCCTCGCACTAGTTGAAGACTCATGAGAAGAATTACCTAGTGCATGATCTCGAGCTAGCAGCCATTGTTCACGCCTTGAAGATTTGACGTCATTATTTTTATGGGGTGCATTTTGAGGTTTTCACTGATTCAATGTAGTCTGCAGCATCTGTTTAAGCAGAAGGATCTGAATTTACGTCGGAGAATATGGTTGGAGCTTCTCAAGGACTATGATATCACTATTCTATACCATCCAGGAAAGGCAAATGTAGTGATCGATGCATTGAGTCGTAGAGCAGAGAGTTTGGGGAGTCTAGCATATCTTCCAGCAGCAGAGAGACCATTAGCTCTTGATGTTCAGGCCTTAGCAAGCCAGTTGGTGAAATTGGATCTATGAGACCCCCGTCGGGTATTAGCTTATGTAGCTTCCAAGTCTTCTCTTTATGACTGGATCATAGAGCGCCAGTATGATGACACACATTTTCTCGTTCTTCAAGACAGGGTCCGACGAGTTAATGCCAGGGATGTCGTTATTGGTGATGATGGGGTTATGAGGATGCAGGGTCGGATTTGTGTGCCCAATATGGATGGGATTCGAGAGTTGATTCTAGAAGAGGCCCATAGCTCGCGGTATTCCATCCATCCGAGTGCCGCGAAGATGTATCAGGATTTGAGACTGCATTATTGGTGGAGGTGGATGAAGAAGGATGTCGTTAGATTCGTAGCTCGGTGTCTCAACTGTCAGCAAGTCAAGTATGAGCACCAGAGACCAGGTGGATTGCACCAGAGATTAGATATCCCGGAGTGGAAGTGGGAGCGGATCACCATGGACTTTGTAGTTGGGCTCTCATGGACTTCGGTGAGGTTCGATGCATATGGGTCATTGTTGATCGGTTGACCAAGTTTGTGCACTTCATTCTTGTTAGTACTACGTATTCTTCGGAGCGGTTAGCTGAGATTTATATCCGGGAGATAGTTCGGTTGCATGGTGTTCTAGTTTCTATCATTTCTGACAGAGGTACTCAATTCACATCTCAGTTTTGGAGAGTCGTGTAGTGAGAGTTGGGTACTCAGGTCGAGTTGAGCACAGCATTTCATCCTCAAATGGATGGGCAGGCAGAGCGCACTATTCAGATTCTGGAGGACATGTTGCATGCTTGTGTCATTGACTTTGGGGGTTCATGGGACCAGTTTCTGCCACTCGTGGAGTTATCTTATAATAACAGTTATCAGTCGAGTAATCAGATGGCTCCGTACGAGGCTTTATATGGGAGGAGGTATAGATCTCCGGTTGGTTGGTTTGAGCCGGATGAGGCCAGGCTATTAGGCACAGACTTGGTACAGGATGCGTTGGAGAAGGTGAAGTTTATTCAGGAGCGGCTTCGCACAGCGCAATCTAGGCAGAAGAGTTATGCGGACCGGAAGGTCCGGGATGTGTTTGTTATGGTTGGGGAGAAGGTGCTGCTGAAAGTGTCACCCATGAAGGGTGTTATGCGGTTCGGGAAGAGAGGTAAATTGAGTCCCCGGTTCATTGGGCCTTTTGAGGTGCTTCAGAGGGTTGGAGAGGTGGCTTATAGACTTGCTTTGCCACCTAGCATATTGAGTGTTCATCCGGTGTTTCATGTTTCCATGCTTCGGAAGTATACTGGTGACCCGTCTCATGTCTTGGACTTTAGCTTAGTTCAGCTAGAGGATGATATTTCTTTTGAGGTAGAGCCAGTGGCTATTTTGGGTCATCAGGTCAGAAGGTTGAGGTCTAAGGATAGAGCTTCAGTAAAGGTGCGGTGGAGAGGGCAGCCGGTGGAGGAGGCCACCTGGGAGACTGAGTGGGAGATGGGGAGTACATATCTTCAGTTATTTAAGACTCCATGTATATTTCTAGACCCGTTCGAGGACGAATATTTGTTTAAGAGGGGGAGAATGTAACGACCCGGCCAGTCGTTCCATGAGATTAGCCTCGTTTTCCCTGTTTATGCTTTGCCATGTGTTTCTTAACCTAATTATGTTGTGTTGGGTCGGTTGGTTCGGGTTCGAAGTGGTCGTGGTGAGAAATGAGACACTTAGTCTCTTAAGTTGGCCTTATGGTTAGAAAAGTCAACCGAGAGTTGACTATTAGGTAATCAACCTCGGAATGCGGATTTCATGTCTAGGATAGCTTCGTTAGGTTATTTGGGACTTAGGAGTGTGTTCGGAATGTGGTTTTGATGTCCGGAGTAGAATTAGGCTTGAAATGGCGAAATTGAGTTTTTGGCGATTTTCGATGGCAGTGGAAAATAGGCTATCAGGGTCGGAATGGAATTCCAGAAGTTGGAACAGGTTCGTAGTATCATTTTAGATGTGTGTGCAAATTTTTAGGTCAATCGGACGTATTTTGGATGGTTTCATCATCTTTGGCGAAATTTAGAAGTTTCTAAGTTCTTAAGCTTGAATCCGAGGTTGATTTAGTGTTTTGTCGTTGTTTTGAATGGTTCGAAGGATCTACTAAGTTTGAATAAGGTTATGGAATGTGTTGGCATGTTTGGTTGAGGTCCCGAGGGCCTCGGGTGAGTTTCAGAGGTGTTAACGGACCAATTCTTGGACTTGGTGTTGGCAGATTTTTGCTTGTGTAAAGGTTCTGGTGTTCTTCTATGCGATCGTGGGAGTAAGTATGCGATCGCGTAGATTTACCTGGGGATTTTTTATTTTTTTCTATGCGATCGTGTGGTGGAGGTCACGATCGCGTGAGGTTGTGGCCGTTGAGCATTGCGAACGCGTGGTGCAGTTCGCATTCGCGTAGAGTTTGGGGGTGCGTGAGGGGCTGAGCTGTTGTGCTATGCGAATGCTTGAGGGAAGAATGTGATCACATAGGGTGACTGTGGGAAGTGCTTCGCGATCGCGTGGTGGTTGACGCGAACGCACTGAAGAAAGGAGCACCTGGGCAGAAGGTATAAAAAGCCATCTTCGCGATTTTTAGCCTATTTCTCACCATTTTTGGACGGATTTGAAGCTTTTTGAGAGGGATTAAAGAGGGAATCGAAGGGAATCACTTGGAGGTAAGATTTTTGAATTCAATACTTGATTCTATGTTGATTTCTAGCTAATTGGATCTAAAATTTATGGGATTTGAACCCTAAAATTGGAGAATTAGGGCTTAAGATTTGGAGACCTTTTAGTAGGGATTTGAAGGGCCATTTAAGGTCTGATTTTGATGTTCTTGGTATGTATGGACTCATGGGAGGATACAAATTCTTTTGATGTGATTTTTATCGAATTTCGAGACGTGGGCCCGGGGGTGAGGTTTGACCAATTTTGGGATTTGTGCTTAATTTTGATAATTTTTGAATGGGTTTCGTTACGTCGCATTTAATAATGATATAAATCTGATTTTTGGCTAGATTTGGAGCAATTGGAGGCCGAGTCTTGAGGCAAAGGCATTGTGGGCTAGGATTTTGCCGGTTTTGAGATAAGTAACGTTTCCAAACTTGGTTCTGAGGGTTTGAAACCCCGAACTGTATGATATATGACTATAATTAAGGTGACACACATGCCAAGTGACGGGCGTGCGGGCGTGCACCGAGTGATTTGTGGCCTGTCCCATCCCATGGCACCGCCTAGTAGCTATTTCGAATTGATATCCGCACTTTTATTGATGTGGTTAATGTGAACATGCTACAAATCATACTAAGTCAAATGCTAGGGCTTCACGCCGAAAATGCTGAGACCCGAGTGGTTGTATATTGCTGTCTCCTTATGTGTTTATTTGATTTTGTATTCTCAGTCCTGTCATAGCATATCCTTTCATGCCTCAGTCTTGGTAATTGTTGATTATATATATGTTTATCATTGTTTCGGGATACTTCATACATCTGTGAGTCCATGTGAGCGAGACTGGAGAGTAATGACTGAGCGAGGCCGAGAGCCTGTTATTGAGAAAGTTATGAGATCGGACTGCACACCGCAGCGATACCCTGATCATTCCTTCGTTGGCTTGATATAGCACTTGGGCTAATAGAGGTCCTTCTGGAGTCTTTACACCCCCAGTGAGCGCATTGATATTTGAGGGATGGATCTTCCGTGGACATGGATCTTGTCCGAAGTTGATGATATTGAGGGATGGATCTTCCCTGGACATGGACCTTGTCCGAGTGTTGTATTTCGGAGATGGATCTTCTCCGTGAGGCTGGATTGCACCAGGTGCATTTCCAAACTGTTGATACATTGACATGTAGAGTACTGAGATATACTTGGGTTACTTATGATATCAGTTATATTCTGTTTTAATTATCTGTTAAAACTGTGAACATGCCTAAATTTTGTGTACTGTTTTCATTATAATTACTGAGGTTTAGTCTACCTCTCAGCTCGTAGTTTGGGTTCGTTACTTCTTAGTTGGTTTACTCACGTTACCCCCTGCACCTTGTATGCAGATCCAGGTTCATCGAGGCCCGGTAGTAGTGGTTGATTGGCTGGCAGAGTTCCCTGGAGTCCTCGAGGTAGCAGTTGGTAATCACAGCCTCGATTTTTCCTTCTTTATCCTCCTATCGCATTTATATTATTTCCGACTATGTTGTGTATTTTGTATTTCGACACTCTTACCTTATAGTAGCTCATGATTCGGTGACACTAGATCCAGGTTTGGTTTTTAAATGATGTTTTGATGATGTTAAACTTTTAAATGGATTATTGTTGGTACTTTTGTTACTGGATTTACAATTCTTCTGACAAACAAATCTTACTTCAACAAAAATGTGTGTCTTGCCTGATTCCAAAACATGCTTCATCATGGCGGGTGTTTTGGAGTAGTGACAGCAACAAGGACACCGTAAATATTGCTCAAACGAATAAGGATCACAAATACAACCATTCAATCAAGTTCCTCAAATATACGTCCTTCAAATTTAATTACTTCAAGTATAAATCTTTCAAATATAAGTTTTTCAATAAAAATCCTTAGAATACAATCCTTTTAAATAAATATATATTTCGAATATACTCCCTTCAAATAAATATATTTCGAATATTATTCTTTGAAATAAAAGTCATCTCGTGACACCTCATTTCATAATCATAAAACTATGGGTCTCAGCCCACTTTCATACCTCCACTGCACCTCTTGCCCATATTTCTATCACAACTACTCACGTGCCAAAAATATCAATATATAAAAATCTGCACGATCAATTTACTTTAGAAATAGTTTGAGTGAAGAAAATGACATTGCACTTAAATTAAAGCATCAGATAATCTGCTGATTTGGATGTAAAACTTATGAATTTAAAACATAATAGTAACTTCTTTTATTTAAAATAACTCAGTCATCAAAAATCAGTGAAAAAGTCAGAAATATAAATCTTCGGAGTCTCGTACTAAAAAACAAAAGCCAACACAGTACAACAAGGAGTACAAAACACATAATAATAAGGTCAACTAGTACATTATAGAAGGAGAAAAGAATTTACATATCACGAAAAAATAAAATAACCAAAGGCAAATGCAGCCATATAAAAATATCAACAAAGGGCATTCCCGAGATATCGTCTCGTAGTTCCAAAAGTAAATTCTCAACAGGGGATATCCCGAGGTACCGCCTCGTAGTTCCAAAAGTAAATACTCAATAGGGGATCTCCCGAGGTATCGCCTCGTAGTCCCAAAAGTTAATACTCAATAGGGGATCTCCCGAGGTACCGCCTCGTAGTCTCAAAAGTAAATATGCAAGACACGGGGATCTCCCGAGGTACCGCCTCGTAGTACCAAAAGTAAATATGCAAGATAGGGGGAGCTCCCAAGGTACCACCTCGTAGTCCCAAAAGTAAATATGCAAGACAGGAGAGCTCCCGAGGTACCGCCTCGTAGTCCCAAAAGTAACTATGCAAGAGAGGGGGATCTTCCGAGGTACCGCATCTTAGTCCCAAAAGTAAATATGCATCAACAGGGGCACTACAAGTTCTCAAATATCACAACATTTCACAAGTTACACCTCAAGTGCTCAAATATCACAACATATCATAATTTACACCTCAAGTGCTCAAATATTACAACTTGCCACAGAAATCAACAATAATATTATTTTCCACAATAAGGATCCCACGGCTCGACCATAATGTGCACAACATCTTAACAAAATGTTCGGGAGTGAACAACTCAACCGAATAATATTTCACAATTTTGCACTTTTCCTCAATATGATTCACGGCCTTTATAATTCAATACCAAGTTTTCAACAACATGAGCTAAAAGGTAATTCATTGAGGAATAACACCTCCTTTAAATCACAACTTCAGAAAATAAATAGATTTATTCATCTTATTAACTAAATTTCCCATTTAAATTATATGTAGATAAAATCAATAAAGAAAGTGTTTTCCATAAAAATGGCATCTCAAACAAACATAGAGTTCACGTAAAGTTCAAGTGGCAATCACACCAAATTATCATATAAAAATAACCTCGGCAAACAAGGAATGAGGCATGACAAATAAGGGATTTAATAAGTTCCAGCAATTTTCCGATTTAATACATAAGGGCGTCTACGAATTTTAACCGATATAATTTGCAGATATAAACCAAGTACGTACTCGTCACCTCGCGTACATGATTTTCAATCACACAATTTTCACATAACACTCATTGCCTTAGGGGAAATTCCCCCACACAAGGTTAGGCAAGATACTTACCTCAAATCACGCTATCTTAATCCAATAGTACACCTTTTCCTCGATTATCCAACTACGAATGGTTCAAATCTAGCAAAAAATAATTCAATACAGTCAACACAAATTATAGGAATCAATCCCATATAAAAATACTAAATTTTCCAATAAAATCCGAAATTAACTCAAATATAGCCCATGGGGCCCAAGTCTCGGAATCCGATGAACGTTACAAAATATGAATGCCCATTCAACCACGAGTCCAACCATACCAAAATTACTAAATTCCAATAACAATTCGGCCTCCAAATTCTCAAATCTTATTTTCAAATTCCTAGGTCCAAATCTCGATTTACACCTCAAAAACATATAATCTAGTCGGATTATTCTATGATAATTCAATATTATGGAGTAGAAATGATCACAAGTGACTTACCTCAAGATTTTTCATGATTTCTCGCTCAAAAATTGCCCCAAGCCGCGGTCTTTTCATCCAAAAATGTTGAAATGAACTTAAAAAACAAGACAGCTCAAGGTGCTAAAAGCCCAATTCTCGTCGCTAAAAGTGCCAAATCTAGTCGCTAAAGGTGTGCACCAGATTTTGTTGCACCAACAATATTTATTTTTACTAAAAAGGCTCTAACTCCATCATACGAACTCGGAATTCGACGATTCTTGTTCCTATGAGTCACAAATAATAATACAAATATATTCCTTCAATAAAAACCCAATTCGGAGCTCATATTCTAAATGTGATATCAATTTCGCTCGTTAAATAATTAACTCATGTTTCGTGCTAAAAATTCAATCGCGACTTGATGAAATTAGACCAAACTTTCCAAATCATTCCTATAATTCATTATTAAACTCCCGGAAGTATCGAAATAGAATTCCAATCTCTAGAACTAAAAATGGACCTTTGGATCATTACATGCTTGTGCTCAAAACACCAAACTCTTCCAAAACTCATCCGACCCCTATGGGACCCCAACCAAGTATAATAACAAGTCCCATAATATGACATGAAATTAGTCGATGCCTAAAATTACATTGAACAACACTAAAACACGAATCGCACCCCAATTCAAGCCTATTCAAAACTAACAAATTCCAAATTCTACATTCGATATCGAAACCTATCAAATCAATTCCGATTGACCTCAAATTTTTCACACAAGTCATAAATCACATAAAAGAGATGTTCCAATTTCCAAAATCATATTTCGATCCCGATATCAAAAAGTCAACTCTCCGGTCAAACTTTCTAAAAATCTTCTATTTTACAACTTTCGCAAAAATGCGTCGAATTGTCCTACGGACTTCCAAATCCAAATCCGAGCATACGCCCAAGTCCAAAAATACCATATGAAGCTATTAGGATTGTCACACCTCCTTTTTATCACGCCCCAAAAGGGGTATGGGAGTTCTTCCAATTAAAGTGACATTATTCGAAATGGGATTATTTTATTTATTAGAGTCGCCACTTGGAATAGTTTATTTGGTGTTGCAAGTCACCGGTTTGTCTTAAACCCAAATCGAGGAAATTTTGACTCTGTTTAAATTGTCTGCAAACCAGAAATCCGGG
>ML385413.1:19351-32666 GCA_005239525.1 Nicotiana knightiana | reverse complement strand
ATGTATAACGGAAAATCTCGTCATATACGACGGAGAGATAATACCGTTAGACAACTACTCTCTTGTGGTGTTATCACAATTGACTACGTAAAGTCAAGAGATAACGTCTCAGATCCACTTACAAAAGGCCTATCTAGAAAGGCAGCTGAAAGATCATCAAAGGGAATGGGGTTAAGGCCTAGGACAAGTCATCATGGCGGTAACTCTACCTAGCAGACTAGAGATCCCAAGAGCTAGGTTCAAAGAGATCAAACAAAGTTATGAATGACGGTTCAACATTGTCAAATAACTCAACCCATTCTCGTGATGAATACAATGTTCAGAAATAAAGGTAAAGCATTAAGGCTTTTTGATGAGTCAATAAAGCTTAAAGCTTTTTAATGATTTGCTAAGTCTGGCAGGAAATGACCAGATAGTGTGTCTTTAGGATTACACGTTTAGGAATCACCTATGTGAGTGTGAAGTGTAAGTAGTTTCAAGGGGAATGAAAGTAAAGGCCCATTCTCTAAGCACTCATGAAACCAGGCGGTGTTCATGGCTGAAACGAACACAACCGTGAGAACCATAGATGGTTAAGGATTGATTGTGTGACTTATGTTGTCTAGGTATACAACAAAGCTCGACGGTTCAAAGATATCAAATCTACCGATTGACCGAGTATATCCGATATAAGTTCACTACGGAAAGTTCAAAGGGAAACCTACTTATCCAGATGCAATTAATTCTTGCATGTAAAACACACACACGTCCGTGCATTCCTTTATTTTATAGCCATTCCCCATTCATGTGGGGGATTGTTGGTCTTTAAGCTTAGTGTATCTTAATTTTAATCTTGGTGTAGCTTAAAGAGAGTGAATGGAAAATGGTGGGAAAAGAAATGGAGGGAAGTGAAATTTTGAATTAGTGCACTTTGTCCCTCATTGGAAGAAGGAAAGAAAATCTATGTGTATATATAGAGAAGCTCTTCTTCTAGCTCNGGTGTTCATGGCTGAAACGAACACAACCGTGAGAACCATAGATTGTTAAGGATTGATTGTGTGCCTTATGTTGTCTAGGTATACAACAATGCTCGACGGTTCAAAGATATCAAATCTATCGATTGACCGAGTATATCCGATATAAGTTCACTACGGAAAGTTCAAAGGGAAACCTACTTATCCAGATGCAATTAATTCTTGCATGTAAAACACACAAACGTCCGTGCATTCCTTTATTTTATAGCCATTCCCCATTCATGTGGGGGATTGTTGGTCTTTAAGCTTAGTGTATCTTAATTTTAATCTTAGTCTAACTTAATTTTAAGCTTGGTGTAGCTTAAAGAGAGTGAATGGAAAATGGTGGGAAAAGAAATGGAGGGAAGTGAAATTTTGAATTAGTGCACTTTGTCCCTCATTGGAAGAAGGAAAGAAAATCTATGTGTATATATAGAGAAGCTCTTCTTCTAGCTCTTAGAGAGTTGAGAAGAAGGCAAGCCTCGCGCCGTCATCGTCGCTCGCTCGCTCGGCTCGGCTTCGGCTTCGACTTCTGCTTCGGCTTCGGCTTCGGATTCGGATTTGGATTTGGAATTGGATTTGGTCAAAGATTGATTGATTAATCTTTTTGGACAAAATTCTTTTCAAATTATTTAATTAATTAATGGAAAAAAATCAAATCCGGAATGACCCGATCTGGTCCGACCCCTTTTCTTTCCCGGATTATTTTAGATCCGTTTTTATATTTCCCGCAATATTCATACATGTTCAAAACAGCTATGGCTGTTCTAAAAGGATTCACACTTGTTCCAACAGCTATGGCTGTTCTGAAAGCTCGCAAAATCTTTTCAGAAACAGTACGAAATTGGCTATAAATATACCTTGAATCCCAGAATTTTTACTTACTAAATTTTCTGATCTTCTTCTTCTTCTTCTTCTTCTGCACAAAATATTCCAGTGTGTTTTACAGCCTTCGTGTGGTTCGTTGTTCACCGGCGTTTTTGGTACCAACACTCCGGTGAGTTAAATCGTTCTATCTTGGGAGGATATATTCCAAAATCTCGGGTACTTGAGGGGAATAATTTCCTTAAGGACACACTGTGTATTCAGTGGGTTCGATTTTTTCCTACACTATTTTCAGAATTCAATTTTGACATTCTTGTTCTACTAACTTTCTGTTTCTGTATTTTTCAGAAAGTTAGTGTTTTTAGTTTATTTTACAGCAATACAGATTACTAACATTCTTTACTAAGAGGTCAAAATATAAGAAAATAAATAAACACACTAAAAATCCCAATATATTCCCAACAACAACAACAACAAAAAACTAATAGATTCACATAATTTAGGGTCTGGACAGGGTAATGTGTAGGGAGACAGATCTTATCCCTATCTTATGGAGGTATAAAGGTTGTTATCGATTGATATAGCGATTCTTAGCAGGTTTTAAAAAGAAAAATTGTAGTGAAGAAGTCAGTGTAAGGCCCCTGAAAATTTCGCTAATTAATTTTAGGATTTCGTGGTGCCAGGTAGGCTAATTATAATATTTTATATGCTATTAAAATAATGTATATCAATTGGATATGGTAAATAAATGTATAAGTCATATAATAATTAATGTGAGGTCCAAGGAAAGGCCTAAGTTTAAGTCAAATTGGAAAATTACATAATAGGCTAAAATTTCAAATGAGTTCGCACAAGTCCACATTTTGAACAATCATATCTAAATATATATAAGGTTTTATGTAATTAACAACCTATTAAATTAAAGATCTTCGAGTCTAGTTTCTAAAGCTTCAAACTGTTCATCATTTGGACATTCCTACACAAAGTTATGATCAAATTATCAAAGGCTGGATTTGCGATCAATTTCGCGATCGTAAAACGACTCCGTTGACCGCATACGCGTCGCACAGTGAAGCAGAGTCAGGAAAAATATTATGCTGTCGCATATTGATTATGTTGTCGATTATGCTATCGCATAATGATTATGCTGCAAGTCTGCTGCCCACATAACGATTATGCTATAGCATAATTGCACTACATAATCGACTTCGAGGGTCATTTTTGGAAATTTTCATATCCGAACCCATTTTGATAAATAAGCATTGGGGCTTCATTTTGGGCTATTTTTATACTAAATTTAGAGAGAGGTGAGAGCATTTAAGAGAGAGAAAAAGGGAACCTAACCTTCCAATCACCAAATCTTGCCCAAGTCATTACTAGAAATCCGCTAAAAATCGACCAAAGTTGGTCGGTTATGGCCAATTACCGACCATTTACGTGTGGACGGTATTTTGACAGTCAGAAATTACCGACCAACGTTGGTCGGTAAATTAAATTCAAAAAGGAAACCGACCAAAGTTGGTCGGTATTTTAATTATTTAATTAAAAGATTCACCATTTGGGAATCGAACCGGGGTTTGTACTGTGGCAGGATACTATTCTACCACTAGACCATTGGTGCATTTTGTTTTACGATTGTCTTTTATTGATTTATACTCTTTAATGGTATTTTCGCACGAAAATAACTGACCAAAGTTGGTCGGTTTTTGTTAAAAAATAAAATTACCAACCAAAGTTGGTCGGTTTTTTAAAATGACCGACCGAATTAACCGATCAATTTTGGTCGGTTTTTTAATATTAACTTTTATTTATTTTAATTGAAAAACCGACCAAAGTTGGTCGGTTTCTTGAAAAATAAATTTTGGGGGACCCAAAAATAGTTTCCATTATTTTTGCGCCAAAAAAAGGACCAAAGTTGGTCGGTTTCGTTAAAAAAAATTAAAAAATAAAATATTTTTTAAAACCGATCAACTTTGGTCGATTTTTTGGTCGGTTTTTCTTAGTCAGTTTTTGCCAGATTTCTAGTAGTGAGTCTTCAAGAATCAAGGAAGATAACCACTAGATTGTCCTCCATCCGGGTAAGTCCTACTTCCAAGATTTCATATAAGAAGATTATGAGTTCAAAAATATATTGTGGGGTTAAAAATGAGCCATGCATGTGAAACTAAGCTATAGTATGTGGGATTAATGAACTAATTTGGGTAGTTCCTGTTAAAATTGGTTGAGGGAAGAAGGAACTTCCATTTTTGGACCTTGTAATCTATTTCACATGTTAGGTGTTTGATGCAATTCCTAAGAGAGTTACACCATGAGAAATCTTTCTAATTATTAATTGATTTTCGCTATCTCCTTATAGATTATTATTGCTAGAGGTGTTGGTGTATTGTAGAAACTTAAGGAAAGCTCAACCAGGTATGTGGGCTAAACTTTCTCTCTTAAAATCGAATTCCATAAGTTCAAGTATGGTAGGCTCGAAATTCCTAATTTCTATATTCCGGGTTATTACCTATAAACTTGACTAGTATGAAATGAGCCTTATGATTATAGATACATGCTCAAAGTATGTGTTGCATATTAAAATGTTATGGCTTTGAGTCATGTTTCAAATAAAGGCTAAGTATGCCAAATTGTGTGAGAAAATCTGATATGCTTAAGACTCATAATTACTCATATGTGTACATAAAGTATTGATTGAAAATATTTTGTTGTTGATAATCTGCAAAGATTCTTAAAAACAAAATAAGTGAATTGGGGGGATAGAGTGTGGCCCACGTGCCAAGAATTTAGGTTATGATTATGGCTAGTATTGCCAGTGAAATGTGTGGATGTGTTCAAGATTTCTAAATGAGCCTCGACTCAACTGCTTAAAAATGATTTCGAGAATGGAATTGCCTAAAAACTTTTGTAATCATTTCATGCCATAAGTGGCTATTTATAACAAAGGATTTGCTTTATAAATATATCTGGTGTGATTCGAGATCTTACATACTCATGTTTCAAATTGTACATTGTCATTTTTGGGAAGGAGTTTGCAAGAATAATTGGTGTATTGGTTGTTTATGATTTTGACGTGGGTTTCTATAGTTTGTCGATATGCCCCATTCTTTGGGAAGAAACCTTTTGTGTTTAAAATTTTCAATTACTAATGAATTTGAGGTATATGATTGTTGAATAATCGATATGAAGATATTGGTTGGTGATCTTTGATACTGTAGAGGTGAAAGGGTGGAACACGAAATACGGACATTGTATCATGAAGGAAGAACCATATGTATGGCCAATATAGTCAATAAATTAATGATGTTGTGAGTAGCTAAAAGTACCAACGAAGCTTTGCACGATATGACAGGTTTATTGTATGTAATATGTGGACATTGTGTACGGTCTATGAAACGCACATGAATATTGTATATGTAAGTCCTATGAACGGGTTATGAAACGCATAGGTGTATTGTGATGACCCAAGGGGTCATTTTATGAATTAAGACTCTGTTCTAGGCTTATTAAATATAAAAAGACTAATTTTAATTATTTCGATTTACGTGCGCAGTCCGGGTGTGAAACCGGAAAGCTTTTATGTGAAAATATAAGAAATAATAATTTTTAGAATTAAAATTTGGTTTTAGTTGACTTGAGTCAACTTTTTTAGTAAACGGACCCGAATTTGTGTTCCGACTATCCCGGGAGGTCCGCAGTAAATATGGGACTTAGGCGTATGCCCGGAAATGAATTCCGAGGTCCCAAGCCTTAGAAATCAATTTTTGAAAGAAATTGTTTTGCTGAATTATTAATGAAATAAAGAAAAGAATTAATATTTGAAACTATTGGTATCGGGCTCGTATTTTGGTTCCGGAGCCCGGTACAGATTTGTTATAGTATTTGAATACTAATTGTGAAGTTTAGTGAGAGTCGGAGTTTATTTGACGTGATTCGGACGTCCGGTTGAGAAATAGTGAAATTGAAGTGTTCTTGAGAAAAATGATGAGTTTTGAGGTTTAATTCATAGTTTTACATGTTATTTTCATGATTTGATCGCACGAGCAAGTACGTATGATATTTTTAGACTTGCGTACATGTTTGGTTTAGAGCCCCGAGGGCTCGGGTGAGTTTCGAATAAGTTTGGGTTGTGTTGCGCTCGTTCTTTCTTATGCTTCAACGTCGTTTCTTCAAGCATGAACGATATCATATTGAACAAATGAGCTCCGATTTCTGCTCTGAATGAAGTATTAGATCTGTATTGTAATTACGGACCCGTAGCAAAAATAATTGTTGAATTTGGACATCGTATGAGGATATTATGGTCATTTTACTAAAGTTGCCAGATTTTTCAGATTAATTACGAAATTGCCACTGGCAACGTATTTAAAAATCTGCACTATTTGCAAATATTAAAGCTTACATATCTCATTCATTATAAGGTCAAATTGAGTGATTCAAAAGCCTAACTTTACCAGAATTTCACAAGAAATCCATTGGAGACATAAAAATCGAGTTTAGGGATTGTTTGGTACGAGAAACGAGGCAGAATAGTTGGCAGAAAAATATATAAAACTAGGGTTTGTTCATTCGGTCATATTTTGAGTTGGGGAGCTCGGATTCGAGCGATTTCACCATAGGGATTTGAGTAAGTGTTCTCTACTCGTTTTTTTGGTTATATTTTAATTACCCAATGTTTTTCATCACTTTTAAACCAAAAATCAAGATTTTTTATGGTAAAAATTGAGGGTTTGGATAGAATTAGGGAATTTTGTGAAAATCGAATCTTTACCTCAAATTGAGGTCGGATTTCGAAATTAATTGTATATTCGGTCTCGTGTTGGTCCGAACCCCGAGTTTGGACCAAGCGGGTCTGGGGTCGGGTTTTAACTTTTTTTTATGAAAACTTAGGAAAAATTTATAATTTTCAGTAAAGTTAGTTCCTTTAGCATTAATTAATGATATTAAGTTAATTATGGTTAGATTCGAGTATATTGGAGGTGAATTCAATAGGAAAAGCTATAATTGAATAGTGAGTGGCCTGCGAAGTTGAGGTAAGTGCTTGGTTTAACCTTGACTTGAGGGAATAGGAATCCCCAACCTGATTGTTATGTGAAATTGCTTGTGTATAGTGTATAGGTGAGGTGACGAGTACCTATATACTACCAAATTGTTGTTTACCATGATCCTTTTTCCGTTGTTCATTTATTTGCTTCCCGGCTTGACTGTTTTATGATTGTTGAAGTTTATATGGTCAAATGATGATCTTTGTTGTAATAAATCTAAGACCTGAATAAGAGTCACATGTACTTTTTTCTTGATGTTATATAGATCAAGAATGCATTTGGATTATCGTTTTTATTTTTTTCTTTTGAAGATTTAGTGAAGTCTTAAACCTACCAATAAACAAACAAAAAAAAGTATTGATAGTATTGTAGAGTAGGACCCCAGACTTTAAAAATGTAAAACGGTAGGATAAGATAAACTGTTTGGAGCTCATTAAATTTAGGTCGTGAGTGAATAGATGAAAATATTCATTTATAGGCGGCTTTTAAAAATATGTTCAAGTACATAATTGAATTATTCCGCATATGCTACTTGACTATTTATTTTCATTAAATTATTGCCAAGTATTGTTGCACGCGTGTTAAAAGTGTTGGTTGCTCCCTTGATTTTGTTATGGTACATCAAGGTTGAGTTGGATGACTGTGTTACGATATTTACATATATTCTGGTTGGTTTCATTATGAAATAATATTGGATACAGCTTGTGAGCTATACTGTGTTCTGTTTACAATTGTTGAGATAAACGTGTTGTGAAAGGCTTGGCCTAAATTGTGAAAGTTTTTGATAAATAAATTAATTGATAGTGATAAGGGTGGACAATATGATAGTGATAAGGGTGGACAGGAAAATATATGATAGTGATAAGGGTGGACAGAGGAAATAAATGATAGCGATAAGGGTGGACAGGGGAAATAAATGGTAGTGATAAGGGTGTACAGGGAAAATAAATGATAGTGATAAGAGTGGACAGGGAAAATAAATAATAGTGATAAGGGTGGACAGGTGGAATCGGGTTGCACGCTGCAACAAGACAGTGATGGGGGAGAATATTTATGTTTTACTGATTTAATTACAAAGATTTGGAAACTTTACTGTTTTACTCTGCTGTTTTCCCATATCTTGCATATTTGGCTATTTTAGATTTAAGTTTGGAAATTTGAAATGTTGGTGAAATTTTGGTGACAGCTGAGGCCTGGAATAGGCGACTGAATTATTTTATTGCTTTATTTTATATATATATATATATATATTGTCACGGGTTAAGATATGATTGCCGCCTTAGCCTCGTCACTATTTCGTCGAGGTTCGGCTCCGCACTTACTCAGTACATGGAGTCGGTTGTACTGATACTACACTCTGCACACTTTTGTGCAGATCCAGGTACCGGCCAGCAGTAGAGATTTTTAGTAGCAGCCATCCATTATCAGCAGTAGAGACTGTTTTATATTTTCTCAAAACAGTTATATTATTTCTTTCAACCCATTATTTGTAGTATTCTTTAGTAGTTCATGAATTGTGACACCAGACCCTGGGGTAGTCTTAGAGTTATTTATATAATTAGTTCGTGGGTCAGTCTATTTATTTGTTTATTATTTTATGTTTGGAGTTATTCTTTAGAAACCATTAGATTAAGTTTACTTTAAATTTATTTTATTATGTTTAAATGAATAATCAAAGTAAAATAGCTAATCGAACTTTAACATTGGCTTACCTAGCAAGTGTGGTGTTAGGTGTCATCACGATCCCTAAGGTTTGGAATTTGGGTCGTGACATGTATAATATGTATATCTTATGGACGGCTATGAAATGCATAGGTGTATAATATGTAAATCCTATGGACAGGCTATGAAATGCATAGGTGTATAATATGTAAATCCTATGGGCTATGAAACACATAGGTGTATAATATATAAATCCTATGAGCTATGAAACGCATAGGTGTATATTATGTAAGTTCTATGAACAGTCCATGAAACGCATATGTACATAATAAGAAAAGACCAAATGGTATGGGAAATACCTATTGAACACAAACGGTAGCTGATTTTTTTTTTCATTGCCCTTGTTTATACAAGTTGTTGTGATTATATTATATTTTGTATCTCACATATAGTCATATGGTCGAATTGATTCCAAGGAAGTTCAGCGCGAGGTAAGTATTATAAAACTTGAAATATAAATCTCTGGGACGTTTTATAGTTTCTTGACGTACTTTAATTTCCTCTTATTTGAGTTACCATTTTCCTTTCTTATATGGTCATTCTATTTTGAAAGAGGACTTTTAGCTATACATACTAGTACTATTCGACATTACTAACGTCCCTTTTGCCGGGGGCGCTGCATCTTTAATGGATGCAGGTGTTTCCACAGTAGGCGACAACGATCAGCGATAGCGGTATGTTCCTTCCAGCTAACTTGGCGATCCTCACTTCATTTCGGGGTCCTGTGTCATTTGGTGATCGTGTACTTTTCATTTGAGGTATACCGGGGCCTTGTTGCCGGCATTTTCATATTTCTCTTCAGTTGTATTTAGAGGCTCCGTAGACAGGTTGTGGGTAGTGTCGGATATTGGAATTTAATTATAAATATTGGTATTTGACAAAAATATTTTTCATCACATCTATAAAGAATGTAATATTCTAGATATTATGGTTGAAACTGCTAATGGAAGCAAAATGGAAGTTAATGAGATATTTATAAAGTATGATTAATAGAATTTATCTCCTATTTATTCACGAATTAGTTGGGTAGAATAAGGCTACCAGGCTTGCTCGGTCGGGTTTACTCGGTTGAGCGCCGGTCGCGCCCCTCGATTTTGGGGGCGTGACAGTCAGGTTGAAAATAATAAAGATAAGAACAATAACAACAAAATAACAAAACAATAAGAAAACCGACAAAAGATAAATAACATGTAGTAATAAAAATCGAACGTTACACTTTGTAGATAGGTTAATTTTTTTACTATATATATATAGTTAAAGAATTAACCTATCTACGAAGGTGTAAGTTTTCCAACAAAGGGTTTATCAGCTCTGCCACTGTGGACAGGTGTGGAGTGGCAATACATGCAATTTCTAACAGTAGTGAGTGACCTACAAACTTATATGAGTGATTTGTTATGTACGAGTACAAGGAAAGTACTTGATAAATGGATGCATTGCCTTCAAGGCATGTCTTCCAAATCACCTAAGCAAAAAGGTTAAGGTTTATGTCATATTCACTAATTAAGCCATCTGACTCACCTTTGTGTTTACATATTCAGTTATTGAGAACGATTGGATTCTCGGACTTCAGACTTGATAGAGTCAGGAGCCCCGCCGATTTTATATTGGCGATATTATATTATGTTTCCTTTTGTTCGGATCATTTAATTTACTACTTAAAATTCTAGAGTTACTACTCCATTAAACTACATCATGTTTGTTGGTAAAATCTTGTTGCTCAATTTGAAGAAAAAGTTTTCCATTGATGGAATTGCCTTTATTTATTTATTGAACTTGAATACTAGTGGATTTTTAACTTTTTTCTAACACAAGCCCCCTTTATTAATTAATATTCCTTATTTTGCTGCAAATTTTCACGATATCCAGTATATAGGAGAATTCTTAAGTGGATATTTGTTAGAAAATCTCCAGGACAAACATTCTTTAAAATTAATATGTTAAGAACGACCAAACAGCTTAAAGCAATTAAACCTAAGAGTATCTTTTGTTTCGAAGGAACTAACAGAAAAAGAAGAATATAGGATTGTTTTGGACCCCTAAGAGATAAACTGAAAATCAGAAAAATGAAAATGTCATTTATAGGCGTGATCTTGAGTGGGGTTTTTGGGTGGAGAGCAGGAAATTTTTCTGTTTTTCGTTTAGCTTTTCAACAGCCTCTGAAAAAAACAATTTTGCTTGTTCTAGAAAATAGTTGTGTTGTACCCAATCAGGATAAATGTTAAAGTTCCACATTTTGGGTTAAGATCAGACTCACTCAGAACGGAGTAGAATTTCAAGTCACATAAAGCTGGTACTGCAATGAGCAATTTCCAGTCCATAAAAACTAGCATCAAAATGCCCAGCAGAGGGCCTTATCTGACAGTGACAATGTGAAATCAATCTTCTTTCTAACTTTTTGCCTTCATGATGAAACTAAATGTGCATTCAGCTGTAACTTCAAAATAAGAAACTCAGCTTCTCCAGTCTGAGTTTCTTATCAGTAATACACCATGTTAACAACTATATACATACAAAAGTAGAAAAGTAAGAGTTACAATCAATGAAGCCGCCAAAAGGAGAACTTACATCATGTCAGCTGTTCAGAGTGAGGGCGCTACTTGCTGAACATTATTTGGTTTTGGAGGAGGACAGACAGTCTGCTTACTGGTTTTGTTCTTCTCCTCCGCCTGTATGGAAGTCAACTTCTCGGAGTGGAATTGACTTTCACCCAATTCCGACTCTTGTTTCCTCTTTATTTTCTTTTTCGGCAAAGCATCTGCTGCTCGTGGATCAACAGAGCTGCCAGAAACTCCCTTTAGTTTCTCCTGCTTCAGCCGATCCACATCAGGACCATTTGCTGAGGAAACAGGCATTCTTGTAGAAGCATTCACTGCGGCAGTACTGGATAATGGCTTGTTTGTTGAAGTTGAAGAATGATCAATTACAACCTTTTCTTGGATATGCACTGACTGAGCAATAGGCACAGCGTCTGCTCTGCCAGTTTCCTCTACCTTAGGGGCCAATAACTTGTTCCTCCTAATTTTCTCTCCATCCTAAGTAAAGAACACAAATTAACTTTATCCATTATAAAAGCTACAAAGAAACATTTTGCCGAAACTGCAATTTAATGTAATTCCTCAAGAGATGAAGATTAGAACCACTAGGGACCGAATTCTATGTGAAATTCAACTCAATGGAATCTCTAACAGCATTTAGGTATAGACTAATACCTCCGACATCCCTACCAAGACACATAGTGCACAGTGCACACTGTCCCTATTTGCCTAATTGGAAACCTCCACTCATATATGTACTCCCTTTGTCCCAAAAGAATAATGTACTTACTGAAGTCAAAAAATGAACGTTTTTCAATTCTAATACGTTAGTTTCTCATGTAATATCTAAAATCTAATAATCTAAACAGTAAAAAAAAACTATAATAACAAAGACAATCAATTTTTGAAATAAAATTGAAGATTGATCATTGGACCCTCAGGATAATTTACTCCATCTATTCCATTTTACATCACATTTACTATTTGAGCAACCAAACATTATTTTCCTTTACAATGATTTCTTTAAAAGTTTCCTGAATATTTTTCGTTATAAAAAACTGTGATTCGTAGTACTTCTACTGTAATTTGCAAGTACGTAAATTTTGACAAAACAATTGATGGTTGATTCACACAGAAAATAAGATACCTAGACATCCTTCTAAGATACAGTTTTTTTTTTCAGTTTAGATTGAATTGGCACAAAGATATAACCATTGAAAAAGTGTACCCTCAACAGGAAAATAAGATACCTAGACATCCTTCTAAGATTCTGGAAAGATAAATGGCTAAACAACTCATCACTCATGGATGAGTTCCCTAGCCTATATCAGATTGCTCTCCACCAGAATTCCTCTATAGCTCAAAACAGAAATGGTAGCAACTGGGATGTTCATTTAAGAAGAGCAGTGCAAGACTGGGAAATTGATAGCCTATTTGATCTGCTAGCAAAAGTGGAGGGGTACAATATTGATGTGAGCCAACCAGATACCATCTGCTGGGGGAGTAAGGGCACCTTCACAGTAAAAGAATGCTACAGGCAGACTGGTTCCCAGAACCAGGTGTAAGATGTTAATATGGAAGACCAAACTACCTATCAAAGTCATTTGCCTAAACTGGATTGCCCTCAATGAGGCCTGCTTACCTCAAAACAACCTCAACAGAAGAGGTTTCCAGTTGGTCAACAGGTGTTATCTGTGTCTGGGAGACGCAGAAACTGTCAACCACCTGTTTTTGCATTGCCTGTGGCTTTTGACCTTTGGAATATGTTCCTTTGCATTTTTGGCTTGAATTAGGTCATGCCACAGAATATGAAAGAGGCACACTTGAGCTGGAGTTTATGGAGAGTTGACAAGACCATCAAAAATATCTGGTTGATAATCCCTGGTGCTATTTTTTGGCGTTTATGGAATGAAAGGAATAGGAGATATTTTGATGGAATCTCAACTCCAATCACACTCTTAAAGCTATTTGCTTTTTGTTGGACTAAATTAGCTTCTGTAATTAGCACTGACCAATTTTTGGACTTTGTTAATTCCCTGGTCTTAGATTGACACTGTAAAGGGAGCTACAATTCTTATTTTTTCTGCCTTCATTACCTTTGTAACTTACATCTCCTTGATGCCTTTTGCTAATGAAACACCTTATTTCATCAAAAAAAAAAAAAAAAAAAAAAAAAAAAAAAGGAAAAATAAAAAGG
>ML385413.1:0-19316 GCA_005239525.1 Nicotiana knightiana | reverse complement strand
CCTCCCCGATGTAAAAACTTGAAATGAAAGAATATATAAAAAAAAAAAAAAAAAAAAAAAAAAATAAAAAAAAAAAAAAAAAAAAAAAAAAAATAAAGAATATTAGCACACCTATTACATTTTGTCCTCTCTCTAGTACAATTTCATTCCTTAAGCATGTTTTTAGGGAAAAGATCGAATCTTTTTTGACTGGAAATTTTTATCTAACACCCAGTTCATTCTTCTGTCTAAGCAATATCTTCATGGGAATAATGTTCTTAGCTCAAATTGATTTTATACATTTACCTAAAACAGAGCTCCATTGCGAATGCACGCTCTCAGCTTAAGAGCTAGAAGATAAATGCTTAATAAACTAAACAAAGGAGAGAAAATTAAGACAAACAGCGCATTTTTACCTTACGCCGGGCGTGCAATGCTCTCCTTCTGTCTTTTGCTCTACATATAGCACGTTTAATACCATGATTGTCCATAAAGCCATTTGGCCAAAATCCTGCAAGCTGCATGAAAAACAAAACATAAAAATTAAAGTTAAAGAAACATCACAGGCAAAACTAGGAAGATTTTGGAAAACCCAAAATGCCAAAGCAGCTCCTAGTTCACACTGTCACGACCAAAATCATGAATATCACATCAGAGTTCCGCAGTGGAAAATGTAATTTAAAGGATCTAAGAAGAAGAACATCAATAAATGACCACCACAATAGAGAACAGACTCTTGCATCCACCAAAAACTGTCCCCCAGGTGGGAGGATAACTTCAGATGCCTTTGAAAGTAGTTTGCATAAAGTACTAAAATTTCCTAGATGCCCCAATTGCAAATGAAGTGAAGCACATGACACAGAATAAGTACCAAGCATAGAAAACCTGGTGTTCTTTCTTAAAGAAATAGTAAAATTCGCATGTCCCCTAACCTCTGCATACAACTTTCTGACTTGTGGACCAGCATCTTCATCCAGCCCCTACAAGTAAAGACCAAGTAAATCTCCAACATCCACTGTTCCAGTAAGAAGCAATCTTGTCAAGGACATTTTAGTTTGAGGCGATGGGGGTGGGGGTTGGGATGGGGCAAAAGCACCTCAACAAAATGATCATAAAGGTCGCATATTTTGTCTTCTAGTGCAACATCCATGCTGTATTTTCTCTTAAAGGCTTCTTTCTCTTCAGCACTTGCTTCTTGGAAGTCATCAGAAGCTCCAGCTTGTTGCTCAAGTAACTGCAAGCACACGCGAGCATCAGTAAAAAGATATGTTGTAGATTTCTTTTTTGTAAAACCAGCTCCAACAACCTCGGGAAAGGGAGTTTGATTTAAGATTTCCCATTTGAAACATCCTCTTTTACAAAAATGGAACTCTTTTTTCCCGACCACTAGGGAACAATGACAACTTCATAGAAAGACCTGAATCCCCCAAATGCTAGCAAAGACAGCATGCAGTCATGGCAAAAAATAAGCATATTATTCCAAACTCACACCTTGGATTTCATCAATGGAATCCGCAACTTAATCATCTCAGCGACCTCCCTCTTTATTTGATGAACCCTGTTATCTTTCTCCTGTTTTGCTGACAGTCCCATATTGACCATAATTTTCAAATTCCTCTGCAGCCAGAACAAATATCGGATCAATCATAATTTCTAAGACAATGACGGGAAAAAACATCAACAACATGAAGCAATAGTAACAGTTAATTGGGAGAAATATTAAACCATAATATATATGAACATAGACAAAAACCATCATAAATTTATCTAACATGGCACAAGCTCGTGAAAGATGGTAAAACATGTTTACACATTGAAGCTTACATGAAACTGCAACATGTAAAAGAGGATGCATAGACGTAACCTGAAAGAAGTCTAATGCAGAATGCTGTAAGCTTCTTTTACATGCATCCTCTTTACAGAATTTCTAACCTGAATACTCTTTAGGAATTTACCTAAGCATTCCTTTCCTCATCCGATGTAACAAATTCAAATTGCAACAGTTTGTCATCTGACACAAGATATTGAAAAAAAACACCACCGTTTCAGGAAAATCTGTTAATTAAATATACATCTATCTTCGCACTAACATTTCATTGTACCAAGTTCAACACTCTAATGCCTCATTTGATCGCACATAAAGGTACTACTTACAGGCACATTTAGACCTCTAATATTTGCTAACCAACAAGAGTTTTTTAACCATGTTAGTATTTCTGAAAAATGGTAATTAGTATTTCTAATTTTTCAAAATGAGAATCTCTTCTAATTTATTAAATCCAAATGACTTTATTTGATAGTTTTCCAAAAAACTTGATATCGTGAATTTTAAGAGAAAAAATCATTTCAGCAAAGGTTCTTCTCTATATCAACTAATTAGGTATTCTCTTTTCCTTGACGAAAGTATATATTAGTTGTTTATTAAGGCAAAAAGGACTATCTTACTGCATTGATATTAAGGAACTTTCTCATTTAAACCCAAGTTTCTCCACTAATTTTGACATAATTTGATGATCGATGATTGCTAAGCAGTTACAACATCATTACCAATTTAAAAATTCACCTCCACTCAAGAATTCAAACTTCATCAAATTTCATATGCCGGTTGAATGGGCATAGAGTAAGATTTTTTTTTCTGATAAGGTATATATCTTATCAATAATAGCAAAATCTCAGGAGTACAAGTAGTATACCAAAAAGTAGGAATGTACAACATAATATAATTATCTAAGAACAACATCCAACCTTTCGCACACTTGAACCTCAACAGTACACCAAAAAGAAAATAGGAATAAGAGTAAGATATTAATTTGACTTACATATTATCCCCTAATAGTGAAAAATGTCTAAATTAACGATTGCAAGTAAGTTGAAGGAGAAACATCACATCGTAACTTAAAATTTAAATAGCTAATGAAATCGAAGTCTCACAAAATTTGTAAAACTTATGTTCTTCAACTGGATTGAACTTTATGAAGCTTGCCTCAGCAATGACAATATAAAGGAAATGGGTTTCACACTCTGCAGTAGATATTTTACATGCGAGATAGAAGCAGAGACATCAATCATTTATTTCTCCATTGTCATCACTAGGAGCATTTGGAATATGTTCCACTCTTTATGCTACTCAATGGTGACACCGTATGCAGTAAAGACAGCTTTTATTAGTTGGGCTTGGGGTTCATGGAAGGTGAAGAAGACAGAAATATATGGCAATAGATCCCTACTTGCGTTTTTCTGGACAAATTATTTTAAGAAGGTGTTGTTCGGGCCAGCTTGCACAGACCTAACTATTCCATCCGGTACTTACTATACCAGGTAACTCTGCCCACTATGGACAGATGGGAAGAAATCACCTAGTGTCTTTTTGCCTCCGATGGGATTTGAATCTGAAACGTCATGGTATTCCTTCCATTTCATTGACTATTAGGTCATATCTCTGGATTGTGTTTTTTGGACAATATGGAGAGAGAAATTCTAGATGCCTTGATGGGATGGAGTTGTGCATATCATAGTTGAAATGTAGATGTTTTGAAAATCCTTCTTGTTGGAATGAATAGAGCAATGTAAATGATGCTTTTTTAATCAAGTAAAATTGTATTAACAAATGGCACAAAAGATATGTATACAAGAAGTATACAAAAAAGTAAAAATCCTACAAAATAATATGGTTTTCTACAAATGACACACAATCTTCTATATCTAGGTAACCTCCCGAGTGCACCAAAAAGAAATAAGGGATGAGAGGTTTATCCTAAAATAAACAAAATCCTTCTTTATTCCATCGAAAACTCTCCTATTTCTCTCCCTCCAAATAGTCCACATAAGTGCTAATGGGATGACGTCCTACGCCATGGGCTTTCTCTTACGACTGCCAAAAGCCCATCTGAAGAATACATCTTTGATCGTGCATGGCATCACCCCTTCAAGACCAAACCAACACAGCAATTCCCACCAAAAGTGCGAGGCAATCCAACAATGTAATAGGAGGTGACCCACGTGTTCTCCTGACTTTTTGCACGTGAAGCACCAACTTACGCAGGAAATCCTCTTCTTCTTCCTGGGACCCTAGGGATCCATACCGAGAGATGTGAAAAAGTGGACTCCTCCATACCAAAAGATACACATAAAAGGACTTAATACAAAAAACTCCAGTATTCTCCGCCCTCCATCTCAAAACATTATGACTATTGTGCAGTAATATGTGTGTGAAGCAAAACAATCAATTTTATATATTCTGGGACCTCCCAGTCTTGTAAGTTTCTCCTAAAGCTCAACTCCTAATGAACTTCACCACCTTGTAACCTACGAATCTGTTGGACTAACTCCTTTTGGCATGAAGTTCTGTACAATTATGGAAAAGTGCTACTCAAGGTGTCGCCCCCGCACCTCCTAACCGGATGATAGACTTTGTTGGCTCTTTAAATGATGGTTGAGGGCCTCATACTTTTGTAATTGAATATTCTAGCATCCTTCGGATGCACTAATAAACATCTTTCTAGATCAAAACAAAATTGTAAAACTTGTACGGAATAATATTATTAGTGGATAGTGTCAAACATTTCGAAATTCCTAAAATGAAAGAGTATCATATAAAGTGGGACTGAGGAAGAATTTACTTTTTGTGTTGTAAAGTAGTTTCATTGATGGAATCAAGAAGATACAGTGGATACAAATAGATTCGTCATGTATTTTGACGTGCCCATAGTAAATGGCTGTAACATGAGTATGGGTACTTCATGAAGATTTCTCAAATCAACTGAAAATTGACAAAAAAAAAAATGCTTATCCTTTTTTAACCAAGTTAGTCATGTGAGGGGAAGGGCCTTATCAGGGCTGGAAAGTGACGGATAGTGAAAAGACCAACTAACCACATAATTGTTAAAAGTTAGTGGTAGGAACTCGAGCAATTTAGCTTTCCACTTTTTTAACCAAGTTAGTCATGTGAGGGGAAGGGCCTTATCAGTAGTAAACAATAGCGATTACATGAGAGATCAGGCTGGTCTTAGCTCTCAAATTGAAACAGATCAGCAATAGATCACATTTGACAATGGATCTGATTCTATGTCTCTTCCAGCTTCACAACTATGATGGATTCTAAGATTATGCATTCCAAAATTTTAGATGTATTTTTGCCTTCCAATGAAGATATGAAACCAAGATAGAGAAAGAAACCATCACTACAATCGACTGCTATAACAACCTCGCAGATCTCCATAACATAATTGAGATATGGCATAAATGTTGAAATGATAGTCAGAATAAATCAAAATAGAATAGCTTGTACTCAATGCAATGTGAGCGTGAAAATAAACTCTACGTAGAACATTCAAATGTTACACAAAAATACCTTCAATGTGCGAAGTTGTATCAAGTGGCCAACAATACTCATTAAACGATTAATTAAGTCCTGGGATATTTTTCCATGACTAGCTTGCTGCAACCATAAATAGAAATATTTGGTTTTGATAAGTATGCGATGGACTATAACATCAATACGTCAAACAGTAAGGGTAAAATGAATTAGACCATATAGCTTAGTCTATACCGCCAATCTGGCAACTTTAGCCAGCTTCTGCTTTATTTCAGGTGGTAACCTCCTTTTGATAGCCTGGGATGAATTATCACCATCCTGAACCTCCATATTTGGTGGCCTCGCTGTGATGTTACATAAATTGAAGATGACTAATCTATAAGAAAATGAATTATCACTGATTAAAAAAACATATATCAGAGGTTTTGGGCGTACATTCTGCAACAATCTTCTCCAAATCCCTGATGGCCTTCTCAAGCATTGTACCTTTTGGTCTACCACTAGATCCTTCCTTTCGCTGCATGGCAGAACCTTTCTGCATAGTTTTAGGCAGCAGCTAATCGTCAGTTATAGCAAGAATAGAAGTTTAATGGGAATCTCAGATATGACCTTTTAACCCTGCACCATATAAGATTCAGAGACACGCACAGAAAAACACAGACATAGATAGAGAGAGAAAAATATCAATAACATTACAAAATAAGAAATGAATCTCACACTTGAGATGATTAAAAAAGGATACAGAATCTGTTTTTTTTAATTGGTCAAAAGGATACAGAATATCTAAAAACACAATGGGCATGCCTATTACCAATTCTAATATGAAGTGGAAGAAAATTTGCTCAAGTATTTAGATTCTTGTTTCATTAGAGTTAAAGCAACAATCTCAAGCTGCTAAAGAATAGCCAGTAAGTACTTTTAAAGATTCTGAAACATTGTACTCATTAAAAAAAAATATTGCACCCCCTAAATAAATTATACCTTCATTTAAGCTACTTCTACAGATCTCGGGTAGCCACAAGGCAAACCAACTGAGTAGAGAGGAAAACAATGACTTGCTAGACCTATAAAATGTCTTCTTGATTGTGATGTATGCTTATATCTTTAATTTTTAACTACTACCAAAATTATATGGTAGTCGCGAGGCAAACTGAGTAGAGGGGGAAAAAGGACTTCAGAAGGATTTCATATTTTATTTTTTCTTGATAATGGAGAAATCCATGAGGACCAAGCACACGGTTCAAACCTCGGTGGATAACAAGGGCGCTCCTCTGCGCTTCTCCATTTAAATACCAGGCTTTTGTCTAAAGCATGGTTCAAACCCATGATATGCGACTAATCCACATATTACACGTTGCTCTTACTACTAGACCAAAGCCCGGGGGGCTGGCTCTTCTTGATTATTATGTATACTTCTTGATACCGAGAAATTCTTCTGGGCCAGTGGTGTCGATTATTATGTAATATTTATTGTTGAATTATGTGACCATTTAATCTAAAACCTAACATGTTGGAGATCAAACTTTTAATTACATAATTATGTCTCCATCATATGCCCCTGACATGCAGGCCCAACTATTCTTTTAGCCAAGCCGAGGAAATTCTTTCTAATAATAGCGGTAACCAGGACCTCCAAACCATGTTAAATTGTGTGTCCATCCCATCCAAGAGCTAAAGTTGCTAGAGCACATAAGGTCCATATACTCTATTATGTTATAAAGCCAGAGCCATCCCTGATAGTGGTCTACCCAATGGTTCTTTTTTTATTAGGCGGTCTTCCAAATGTTAAGCCCCTATGTTATATTATCCATACTCCAAACGTCTAATCCTAAGCGTGTGAGGATGTTATAATCTCACATTTTAAGAGTATGAATTGTAGTTTGTTTGTGTATTCATGGATAAACCTCACCTCTTGAAGAAAGTAGTAGAGTTTTTGAGGGTGTAGAGATGAAATTTGTAAAGATACAGAGTAGTCTCTTATCCCTTATTTCCTTTTGGTGCACCCACGAGTTTCCTTGTTATATAGATGATTGGGTGCTTTTGAAGAAAACCATCTCTTTTTGTGGATTTTCCACTCTTTGGTGTACTTCTTGTATAACAGCTTTGCACATTTATTAAATAAAAATAGATGTACCTTATCAAACAAAGTATTCACCTCTTGAACTACCTTCTGATGATGAGTTAGGCCCAAGGTCCTCTTTATTAACACTTAAATTTAGTTTTCTCCAATGTATAAAAGTGTAATGGTGAAGGCATATTTAGCATCTTTCCGGAGGCAACCGCTTTGACTTTGGAAAGACCGTTAATCTCTGGTTAAGGATGAAAAACTTTTGCTAATGCCATAGAAGACCCTAAGATTCCATGGAAGCATACTTTTTCTAACATCTTTTGACATTATTTGGCTCAAAACGGTGCAGCTTTACTTGTAAACATTTCAAAGGCTTCATCTGGTCATGATCAAGTGCTATCCGCCTCCCTACCTAGAATGATGACCTAGAAAAGAGTTTCTTTCTGTAATGTTCTCAAGCAATCATTACCGTTGCATGTTGATAGAAATCGATACATAAATACCATGGCATAATGATTCACCATATCAAGCATTTGGCAGACAGCAAAGAAACGCACTAGCGTAGGGAGTAAACAGCTCACCGTAGTCTGAACTGAGTTCCTGCCCTCACCACTGACGTTAAACTTTTCATCACGTCGCTGAACAGATTGGTCTACTCCGTCGTTAACCGGTCTTCCCACAACAGATCTCTCTTGAGCATAAGAACTTTTGTCATGCCTAGAATTCCCAGATATTTCAGAACCATCTAGATTCTTGGATTGGATAACTCCAATTTTCTGCTGGTCAAAGTCTTTTTCTTGTGCAGAATCACCACGCAATGATACTGATGGAGATTGCTCCAGCATACTTTGGGTATCTGCAGCTTTCTTTGTTATCGGTATTTCGGATGCATTCAACTGATTCAGGAATTTTTCTTCTTCATGGGATACATTTTGCAAAGTGACACCATGAGATGGGTGAGAAGTTCCGCTAACAACTGGTACTGGTTTTCCAGACTTCTTTCCTACTTTAACAGGTTTACTCGGACTATGTCCATCATCGTCCACAACATGGCTTTTGGCCAGATCTTTTCTTCTACGCTTTTTTGGTTGCTGGTTCTTTGGTGATGCTAGTTCACTAAGAGAAAATCATGTCAGTTAGAAACTCCCAAATGAAATGACAAACCAAATGAAAAGAAGAATCCATTATAGGCATTTGGACATGGATTGGTTGATATTTGGAAAACGTAGTATTTGACGTTAAGTTGAAAAAGGATATTAAAGTTGAAGTTGTGTTTGGACATCAAAACACAGTTGAACGTGTTTTTTAAACTTCATTCCATATCTCAAATTTGAAATTGAAATAATGAGCCAGTTTGATAAACATAACACCTATTAATGAGGGAGAGAATAAGATATGAATCGATACAAAGAACTAAAACAAAGTCCCAAAAGAAACAAAGATCTGAATTCCTGAATCATAGGAGAAAACATAACTTAGTGGACAAGGGGGGAAAAAAGAGGAAAGAATTTCATAGGCAAAGAGATGTAGTTTTAAACCATAGGAAATCAACAGTTTGGTCAATACTTTATTTAAACAAAAGCAAACATATTCAAAATTCAAGCAGCTCAGTAGGTTCCCTCAAAGAATGAAATTAACAGCCAGTTTACACTTAGAGAAACCAAGATATCCCAAAATTGATACTTATAAAATGATAAGTTATTTAACAACAATAAAGAAAGTAAAGAAAGAAAGACATTTACATTTGGAACTAACAAAGACAATTTAATTCTCTAGGTAAGCCTCGCACCGCTTACAATGCTAATCGAATATGTACTCTTTGGTGGAATATTTGTATTCTAAACTGCTTCATTTGTGTCACTTTAGCACACGTGCTTTGTTTTTTGAAATAGTTGAAATTCTTTAAGTTTTCTTTGTACCTCGTACTTTCAGATTTGAAAACCAAGTTTTTGTAGCAAATCTTTTTGCTGTATTATTTGGCTGGGTGGAGAAGGAGTAACAGCTCTATTCGGATGCTGCTTCTCAACAAAAAATGGGCGAAGAAGAAAATGATTTAACTGTTATAAGCTTCACCACTTATAACCAACAATTAAGCCACAAGGAAGAGCAAGAATGCAATGCTACAAAAAGTCAAAGAAGAAAACTCACACGCGCTCCAACTTTCCGCGATTGACAAAGAACCCGTCATGCTTTATTGCTGAGTTATCAACCTGAAAATACTCATCCTGCATAACAAGAAACGAGGTATTTTGACTACAACATATAAAAGTCATCTGCACAAAGTTCCATAAAATATTCACGAGGCTTATAAAAATCATTAGGATATAACAGAAAAGAATAGATATTCGTATAAGGTAGATAAAGTTAAAGAACATGATGTGGCCAACCAGCTCAGTATCATCTATGAAAGAATCTTCAGTGTCATATTCATCATCATCTGGGAAATCATTAAGATCTTCCTCGTCATCACTTTGTTTGCCCTAAAAGACATAATAAGTAATTAGCAGATCAAGTGCAAAATAATAAGACTAAGCAAAAAGAGATCATGCAGATGCAGGAAGAGTCTTTCAATACACACACACAGCGTACATACATATATATACATACACGTATATGTATGTATGTACGTACGTATGTACGTGTGTGTGTCACTGACAAGTCTCATATAACAAAGAGTAAACAGAAAAATTCATACCACATATAGGCGTTCAATCTTTTCGATCACAGCATTTAAACGATTTCCAGGAGGAGCATCCTTGACTTCCTTATCAGCAGGTTGTCCCTATAAAGGGCATTGATTATAAGCATAGAATTTATCAAAGAAACTTCCTGCATGAGCAAACTAGTGCTCGAAAGAATCTCAGATAATAATTCATAACAAGCAAGCATGGCAGCATAGGCATGACCGCATGAGTATCATTCTTGGGCAGCGAAGTGGTATCAATAGAGTTCCACCGTCAACTCTGACAAAAGCCATCCTTGCGAGTTTCCCTATTTCCAATTTTAGATTGTTCTTCTATAGTCAAGATATTTGAAATACTTATCGTTATGAAAAATGATTTTATTATAAGGAAACAATTAAAAGATTATCAAAAAATGATTTTAGAAAGAATAATCCTAACCACATAGATCACTACCGGCCCATACTACAGCACATGGTTTACAGGAAAACAACAGAACGTCCCTCATAACTGTTAATTTGTTTCATCTTTGCAGAATTTTTTTGAAATACTTATTTCTAAGAGTAAACGATCGCTAACTGCCATATATATCCGAATAGTGCACGGTTCACAGAAAGACAATGGAAAGACACATAAAAAGACATCACATTCAGAATGGTAAGGTAATGCAAAAAAGAAGCAGCAAACTTTTTTCTCTTGGGCATAACTAACAAGGATGTATTGCAATGATACTATACACGAGATTATGCATGACTTAGCCAAACATCAACAATAATTGCGAAAAAGTGTTGTCAAAGACAAAAAGTGTAGAAAAGCGTCAAGATCTGTGGGATCATAGGCACAAGAAGACAAACAAAGCACATAAATACAAACAATATACATGTATACAAGAAAAATAACTATAAATACAAACAATATAGACAAAGGAGTTGAAAAATTGCAATTCAATGAAACAAAGAAGTAAAGAGTAAAAACTATGTTGATCAAGTTCAAGAGCCGGTATGCTCATTTTCCTTTCTATGCCATACTTGGCGACTATTTTTCTTATATTAAAATTATAACTCCCTACTCCTAATTACTAATATATTCATGTGTGTGTATGTATGTTTAACAATGGTTCTGGATCAGCTTGCGCGCACCTTAACTAATCCACCGGGTGCCTGCTACCAGCACAAGTACCAAGTACTAAGTAATTTTGTTCACCAAGGTTTAGACAGATGGGAAGAAATCACCAAAAAAATTTGCCACTGTTATATTTGAACCATAGTATCTCCAATCCACTTGAATGCCAATTTGTATATATTTTTTGCCAGATATATTCAACATTTCGTGACGGCCAAGAAAAAACGAGACGCGACACCCCGGCAAATGGGCGAGTCAAACCGGACATTGGCAGGTTGAATATGGTTAGGCCAAAATGGATAAATTATCTGACTAGTTCATATTTAATACAGATAAAATTGATTGAATGATGGATAATAAGGGTACCTGTATTAACCATGGCTTTTTTCTCTTTCTTGATTGAATGTGATGGATGATGAAATGCATGTGTGGGCATACCAAGAGCGGTAATTAGGAATGAAGTTATTCGGGACAAAGTGGGAGCGGAACCCGTAGAGGACAAGACGTGGAAGTCGCGGCTGAGATAGTTTGGGCACGTGAAGAGGAGAAGCACAGATGCTCCTGTTAGGAGGTGTGAGAGGTTGGGTTTGAGGAGAGATAGAGGTAGGCCTAAGAAGCAAGGGGGAGAGGTGATTAGGCAGGACCATGTTGTGAAGAGCGTGAAGCGAAGAAAAGCAACAAGCCCCTTTTCACTTAAAGCGAGAAGCGAGAAGCGAAGCGCTCGCTTTTTTGAAGTGAAGCTGAATTTAAAAAAAATATTAAAACAAATACTGCATAGACAACCTAAGTAACTGTAAGCAAAAAAATGGCAGCAACTGAAAAGAAAAAAATTGGACAGCATTTCGCTGCAATTTAAGACTCAAACAGTTAAAGAAGAAGAAGTGGAGGGAAAAAAAATTTGGCAGCATTTCGCTGCTATTTTGAGACTGAAACAGTGAAAGATAAAGAAAAAGAAGAAGGAGGAGGAGGAGAAAGAAGAAATCACATACCTGGGCTTGAACTTGATGAACTTGAACTTAAAAAGTGCAGAAAATGGGAAACCTAGTCGCCTTTTTTTTTTCTGCTGCTCAATATGTTTTGGAAAAAAGATCTTTTGTAATTTTTAATCGTTGGCAGCCTTAATATATCGAAGCGCTCGCTTCTATCGCTATTGTCGCTTCTCACGCTTCTCGCTTTTTTGGCAGAAGCGAACGCTTTATAACACCTACTACGCTTCGCAACATAGAAGCGACCAAGTTCCCGCTTCGCTTCGCTTCACGCTTTAAGCGTTGAAGCGAGCGCTTTTCAAAACACTGGGCAGGACATTGGGCTGCTCCAGCTTACCGAGGACATGACTATTGATAGAAGAATATGGAGGTCGAGAATTAGAGCAGAAGGTTAGTAGGTAGTCGAGAGTTTCCCCTTTACTTACCAGTGGTATTAGTAGCACTCTTGTATTTTCCTATTCTTTAGATCTCTTTTATTTCATGTTGTTTCGCTTGCTTCGGCTATCTTATTTTCCTTTTTTTTAATGAAGTAAGGCGTTCATTAACAAGGCATCAAGAAGATCAAAGTTACAAGGAGCATAATTAGAAGAGACAAAAGAGTATAGGTAGCTCCTACACAAAAAGTCAATCTAAAACTAGAGTACTAACAAAATCTAAAATTTGTCCAGTAAACAGGGGACAACTTGGTCCAACTGAAAAGATGAAGTAAGCATTTAGCTTTAAGATAGTGAATTGGAGTTGAGATGCCATCAAAACATCTTTTATTTCTCTCAGTCCAACAAATAGCTGCATGGATCATCAACCAGACTTTTTTGATGACTTCATCAACTTCCCGTGAACTCCAACTAATGTGTGCATGTCTCAAACTCTGTGGCATGACCCAACTCAAGCCAAAAATACTATAGAACATGTTCCAAATGTGGCTACTGGACACAACTCGGGCTAATCGACCCCAGCCTTGCAAGATCTGGTGAAAGCAATCAAGCCAAAGCAATACGTCGAAAGGGTCCTGATGTAATGGGATCGTTTGGATTGTTATAACCTCTAGCTTTAACCAGAGGTCTCGGTTTTGAGCCATGGGAATGGATAAATGCTTGGTAAGGAGCACTTCCCCGAAATGGGCCCTACACGACACAAATCCGAATTAGTCGGATCAGTGTTATAAATAGTGCTCGCTACAGCGCTAAAAGCGTGTAGCGACGCGAGGCGAGCCAGTATCGCCATACCTGGGCTATTGCGTTGCGAATAAGAAAGCGAGCACCTCTGCCTTTGTAGCGAGAGGCGCTGCGATGCGAGAAGCAATTCGAGGCGTCGCTATTTGAGTATAACACAAGAAAAGGCATCGATTTATACTAAAACAACAAATTAGGGCTTGGGTTAAATCAGTTCTTATGATACGACTTGCAGCGACCCTTCTTCCCCAAATCTCCTTCGACAAAATTAGGGCTTGGGTTATGTTCTTCTTCTTCTTCTTCCATCGTCAGCCATGAGCGACCCCTTCACCAGGTATGTTTCTTTCTTTTCTTTTCTTCTTCTTCTCCTTTCTTCTTCTACTTTCTTCTTCTTCTGGTCGACCACCATTGCTGGTCTTCTTTTTTCTTTTTCTTCTTCTTTCTTCTTTCTTTTTTCTTCTTTCTTCTTTCAGCTTTGTTTTTCTTCTCTTTCACCCAGCTCTGTTTTTCTTTCTTCCATCATCTCTTTCAACTCTGTTTTTCTTCTTTTGTCTTTCTTTCTTTGCTCTGTTTTTCTTCTTCTTTGCTCTGTTTCTTCCATCACCTCTTTCATCTCTGTTTTTTCAATTTGTTGCTCTGTTTTTTCAAAACCGAGCAGAGGCAGTATTTTTCAAAATCGAGCAGAAGTAGTATTTTTTTTTGTTGCTTTGTTTTTCAAAATCGAGCAAAAGCAGTCAGGCAACAACTTTAATTTTTTTTTGTTGCTCTGTTTTTCAAAATAGGTTAGGGAAGCAGTAGCTTATTTATTTGTTGCTCTGTTTTTCAAAATAGGTCAGGGAGGCAGTAGCTTATTTATTTGTTGCTCTGTTTTTTCAATTATACATTTATAGTCTTATAGAGTAGAATTAATTGCATATTGACTTGATAATTTTTTTAATTATGAGTCTATGACTATCTAATGAGTCGTTAATTTTTGAATGATAGTTATTAATATATTATTGTTATTGAGTTTTTAGTTATATATATATATATATATATATATATATATATATATATATATATATATATATATATATATATATATATATATATATATATATATATATATATATATATATATATATATATATATATATATATATATATATATATATATATATATATATATATATATATATATATATATATATATATATATATATATATATATATATATATATATATATATATATATATATATATATATATATATATATATATATATATATATATATATATATATATATATATATATATATATATATATATATATATATATATATATATATATATATATATATATATATATATATATATATATATATATATATATATATATATATATATATATATATATATATATATATATATATATATATATATATATATATATATATATATATATATATATATATATATATATATATATATATATATATATATATATATATATATATATATATATATATATATATATATATATATATATATATATATATATATATATATATATATATATATATATATATATATATATATATATATATATATATATATATATATATATATATATATATATATATATATATATATATATATATATATATATATATATATATATATATATATATATATATATATATATATATATATATATATATATATATATATATATATATATATATATATATATATATATATATATATATATATATATATATATATATATATATATATATATATATATATATATATATATATATATAATATTTTATGTTTTTGTATAAATTGTCGCTTCACATCAAAAAGGTGAGCGCTTCGCTGCGCGCCTCTCGCTCGGTAAAGCAGGCCCTCGTCGCTATTTGTCGCCGCATGCTATCCAAAACACTGAGTCGGATTCCTCTCGCTTCTTATTCTACTACTTTGTAGAGGAAGTCAGTCGTGAATCTCGGTATAACTTTATTACCTTAGCGTCAGGGAAAACCTCTGAAATTATTTCCATATTGAACCTTGGACATAGAGTTCCGAATGGAATCTCTTTAGAAAGAAGATCTTTTGTCTCATGGTAGCCGGCTCCAGTCCCGGTACGAAACTTTCGTTATTAGGTTAACCGTCAAGCCCCTTTTCTTTATAATAAGCTTCCACTTTTTGTTTCCTCCAATTTTATCATTCATGTTCTAATCATAATGCTGCAACAAGACTCTTCATACGAGACTTAGGGCTCATTAAGAAATGAACCTTGGCGTTGAAATTCTATGAACCAAATCAGTCCGGCCGTTCAGTGTCGCTATTGGTACGAGTTGTAAGGAGTATTGGTCTCGAGTCAAGTTGGGGCGTCATTTCATTCTCGTAACGGGAATGAGTGCACTACAAGACCAGACAAGTTGCTCCCTCGCCTCGCAGTGGCGGCATCTGTCTTTTAAGGCCCCTAGTTCAAGCTCTAAGTCAAGCATTCAGGCACTAAAGACCTCTGACTACGCTCCTCAGCCTAAGAAAGAAAAATCTCATATGCCTAATACATACTACTGTGCAACAGATGATTTAGCTGTCGTTATTCCTTCACCAGCTTCTTCAACTCCCATAGTGTGACGAGCAGTGTGTACAAGGCCCGGGAACGAATTCACCGTTGTATGGCTGACCGGCGATTACTAGCGATTCCGGCTTCATGCAGGCGAGTTGCAGCCTGCAATCCGAACTAAGGACGGGTTTTGGGGGTTAGCTCATGTTTTTTTTCTAGTGGGTCAAGCGGCCTTGTCTTCCATAGCCAGGGATTAGTCATTTAAGGATCAATTGATGCGTTGGGATGAAAGAAAGTTCTTCGGTGGACGAACAGTAAAGGCGGAGCTTGTGGTCACTCGTTCCTCGCTTGTTCAAAAAAGCTTCAGATTGGATGTTTGGTGATACTCTTTCTTTTTCTTGTTCCTTTTTCTTTTTTATTCTTCAATTTTTTCTTCAAATTGTTCTTCCTTTTCTCCTTTTTTCATATTTTCTTGAGCCGAGGGTCTATTGGAAATACCTTATCTACCTTCACTAGATAAGGATAAGATCTGCATACAGTCTACCCTCTCCAGATCCCTCTTGTGGGATTATACTGGGTTTATTGTTGTTGTTGATTGAATTGCCTTTTTTTTTCTTTTTATCACTAAGTTCCTTGACTTCAATAATCATGGGCAAGTCCAGAAGAATTAGAAAAATTGCACCAGCGAAGACAAATTCCCCAAAAAACTATCATGGATCGAAAGATTTGTTCAACTTTTTATTTCTCCGGGTAATCACTTACTACACAGTTTTAGCTCAACATACAATTTCAAAAGAACAAATATTTTGACAATAAAAAAGATAAAATTAGAAAGCAAAAGTAAGATCAGTGTTAGCGGACCAATCCAAACCCAAACACTAGAAAAGCAACATGATAATATCTCTTCTCTTTGCTTCTTTCTCTTCATATTTTGTATCTCCCTTCGTCTTAACTCGTTTTTCTCCTTCTTGTCACCTTCGAAGGGAAGAGTCAAGGCTCTACTCTTACCAGCAAAATATTAATTTCGTATATGCCAAACTTATCCAAAACCATGTGAACTGAAACAGAAAATTAAGCTCTGCAGCGTGATAATTGATCTAGATTACATAAGAATACTCCACTAAAAGAAACCATAATAACACAGCATGTAACAATGACAATATCTTCCCAACTCCTTTAATTTGGACCAGAACAACATCATGGAGCAACCTAACCAGCTTCTAAGACCCAGAATCTTTTTCTATTCCAAAATACCATAAATCTAACTTACTCCTCACAGTGATGAATGATGCCAACACTTCATCAAATAAAGAATGAAAAATAATGCCAATAAAAGTTCCCCTACTAAACAAGGACTTTCATATTTATCACCATCATGGGGTGGACGAAGAGACCACCTCCATATTCCAAACGCACTCTGGTTTTGCTTTCGCACGCAGATCCAAGAACAGGAACTACTGAGACGGGTGAGTGGAGTCACTCTAATACTAATTCCAATTGAGAATCGCAATTTTCCATATAAAACACAGGAATCGGTAAAAATAGAGGAATTTGATATAGCCTTGGCTACACTCTGACTTCAACCCAATCATCCCCTCCCCCCACCAGTGACAAATGAAGAAACTTAATAAATGTAATAAATAATGCATGAATGCAAAATATCCTACTCTCCACCCAAGTAACTGCAATCATGTCCTGATGATTTTTATGCAGCTCAAATAATACAGCATTATGTTTCTAGAATTTAGTTTAAACACTACATAAACAACACTTTAGGATTAAACTCGACTGATAACCTACCGAAGCTAATCGAGTCTCGAGCGAAGGATGTGGCAGTGGAAGTTGAATGTCAGCAGCAGCAGCTGCTGCAGACGACGTCGTTGGAGCAGGACCAGCACCATTAGGAGCATTGGACTGAGAGATAGTAGCGTCCTTGAGAAGCTTCTTCCACGATACAATTGTGGTTTCTCCCGGCCGGAGCTCTACCGTGAACCTCCGCCTGCCGGCCGCAGACTCATACGACGTCGACGTCCTCCCTACTACCGATTCGCTGCCACTACCGCCGCCTTCCATTGGAGATCGTATTTAATATTGGATGGAAATTAGGGTTCCGACGTATGAGATTTGGGGGAGGAAGACATGGAAAAGAGAGGGAAACACTGATTCGAAACCCTAAAGACGGAAAAATACGGTAACGAATGGAAGAGAACTTTTTTGGAATTGGATTTTCTTTTAATCCCTTTTTCAGTTGCTTCTGTTTTGCTCTTTTTTAGTCGAGTCTTTGATTTCACGTGTAACTGCCGTCTGTTTGTCTCTCATTTGACGCTTGGTCAACTCTTCTTTTTTTTCCATCAAATTTTTCTTTTGTGTTCTCTTTTTTTAGGAAATCTTTTTCTTTTATGTTCACATAAGGGATAAGTTTATAATAGTCCCTTCAATATATTATTCTTGAATAATTTTAATTCTTAAATTTTTCAAAAGTAAGTACTTTAAGCTTTCTTTAAATATTTAACAAATTATTCTTGTAAATTTAGTGAAAACTGTAAAAATAAAAGATTTAAGCAAATATAACTTCTCTTTTAATAAGATTACAAAATATATAGACTTTGTCTTATGGAAAACCTTAAAATGGGTATAGAGACACTTAGGTGTTTGCTTTTTTTTTTTTTTTTGGTAGATTAAGATGTTTAAATCCGAATACATATATAAATATTAAGATAATATTTGAATTTGAATATTAAATGATTAAGATTGTTTGTTTTTTAGACATATGAATGTTTATAATTTATATTAATTAAAAAAATATTTAAATAAAATAATTTCAATAGTATCTGAACAAAATGTTTTGTTATAAGATGGTTGGTTGTTTGTTGATGGTGGTACTTCATGATAGTGGCGGGTGAGAATGATTGCATAGTGTAAGTGATGGTCGTGGTGATGATTGTGATATAATGATAATTGCAATGGTTGATGTGCTTTGTCTCCGTGGTTGGATATTGTGAATGGTGGTGGCTACCAATGTCATGACCAAAATCCTAACCTGAGGGTCGTAATGGTGCCTAACATCTGCTTGCTAGACAAGCCGACACTAGTTAATCAGTTATTCAATTTTAATAATTTAAAAGTAAATGATTAAGAATATAAGTCTGAATTTCTTGAAATATACTAATCTGAAACTAACATTGTCTAGTCTAAACTCAGAAACTGGTATCACAAATATGTGAGCTGATAAAAGTACTACAAAGAAGGTTTGGAATAAAATACAATTGCCTGAATAAAATAAACAACAATACAGAATATGAAGAGGACTTTGAGGTCTGCGAACATCGTGTAGCTCTACCTCAAGCCTCCTGATAATGATAGTCCGAGCAAACCTCCACTAAACGTTATTGGGACCAACATTAGAATATGCACAAGAAGTGCATAAGTACAGTAGA
>ML385411.1:0-57339 GCA_005239525.1 Nicotiana knightiana | reverse complement strand
CCCAGGTCTGATTTTAATTCCTTTCTTATTTACCTAAACTCAATTAATTAAATCCAATTCTAATTTAAACTAAGGAATGTAGTAATTAACTTAATCCTTATTTATATACAGATTAATCAAGAATGACACGACCAATTCTATATTCCTAATTCAAACCGTGTTTTATCAAATAAGAGGTGATTAATTTCCGTAGTAATTAACTATTAAAGACTACATTACGTCAGATATTCGTCCTTTGTCTGTCGTTTAAATAATTATAAGCAATAATTTCATGATGCAGAATTTCGATGATTTTTGAAAGATGAATTTCAGATAATTCACAATTAATTACTGAAGAATCAATCAATATTCATAAAAATCAATTGATTTATTGGGATTTTTATAGGACGATACGGTGAGTAAAAATCACATGCTCACACTCCCGAGTCCGGGAGTACACCAGAATGTCATCAATGAACACAATTATGAAGGAGTCAAGATAAGGCCGGAACACACTACATCAAATGCATAAAGGTTGTTGGGGTATTGGTCAGCCTGAAAGACATGACAAGAAACTCATAGTGACCGTATCTGGTCCTGAAAGCAGTCTTTGGGATATCTGGCTCCTGAATCTTCAACTGATGATAGCCTGAGCGCAAGCCAATCTTGGAAAACAACCTAGAACCCTGTAACTGATCAAATAAGTCATCAATGCAAGGCAGTGGATATCTGTTCATTACTGTAACTTTGTTCAGCTGGAGATAATCAATACACATACGCATAGAACCATCCTTCTTCTTCACAAACAAGACCAGAGCACCCCAAGGTGACACACTAGGCCGAATGAAACCCTTATCAAGAAACTGCTGCAACTGCTCCTTCAAATCCTTCAACTCAGAAGGAGCCATACGGTAAGGGGGAAGATAGATGGGTTGAGTGCCCGACAACAAATCAATGCCAAAATCAATTTCTCTATCATACGGAATGCCTGGAAGATCAGCTGGAAACACATCTATTTCCCCACTACTGGAACTGACTCAACTCTAGGGGTATCAATACTGACATCTCTCACATAAGCTAGATACATGTCACAACCCTTCTCAACCATCTGTTGAGCCTTAAGAAATTAAATAACTCTACGGGGTGTATACTCTAAGGTACCACTCCATTGTAATCGTGGTAAGCCTGGCATAGCCAACGTCACAGTCTTAGCGTGACAGTCAAGAATAACATAATGGGGCGGCAACCAATCCATGCACAAGATAACATCAAAATGTACCATGCAAAGCAATAATAAATCGGCTCTGGTCTCAAAACCACTAAGAGCAATCAAACACAACCGATACACGCGGTTCACCACAAGAGAATCTCCCATAAGAGTAGACACATAAACAGGGGAACTCAAAGAATCCCGAGCTACGTCCAAATGTAGAGCAAAATAAGAGGACACGTATGAATACGTAGAGCCTGGGTCAAATAATACCGACACATCTCTATGACAAACTGGAACAATACCTGTGATGACAGAGTCAGAAGAAACTGCATCTAAACGAGCCGAAAGAGCATAATACATACTCTAGCCTCCCTCTATAGGGCAACCTCAACCTCCCCGAACTACACCTCGAGCTGGCTGAGCAGGTGGAGCAGTAGCTGGTGACTAAGAAGTCTGTGGAGGTGCACCCCTCCTAAGTCTGGGGCAATCCCTCACTATATGGCGAGTATCACCACAATCAAAACAACCCCTCGGAGCATGCGGCTGTTGTGACTCGCTTGAGCCAGGTCTGCTGGACTGTCCGCTAATAGAACCCCGAGCAAGAGGTACACTAGATACTGGCGGCGCATAATAAGGTTCCCGAGGCCTAGAAAGGGATGCAACACCGAAGGCTGCTGGAAGAGCTGAATGAACAGGGTGACTCTCATAAACCCTACCATCGCGAGCTGATGGAGCACGAGCTCCAGAATAATAACCAGTCTCTCGAGACCTCTTGGCCTCTCTCTACTCTCTGTCCCGGGCAAGTATGCCCTCTACTCTCCTGGAAATACTCACGACCTGCTGATAAGAGATATCTATCTCCAACTCCATGGCCATAAAAATGTTTCAAAATGCATATATATCTTCAAAATCATGCATTAGCATCAATTGGTATTTTTCCACAATTTTCTACATATTTTATTAATTTGCCCAGTATTTTATTTCTAATAAAATAGTACAAAATTGCATCATAAGTGATTTAAAAACATTTTCTTGATTTAATATTACTATTATGGTCCTATTAAGTCCAAATTATTTTATAAATAGCCAATTTGGCACTTTTGGCTACAATTGCAATAACTTTGCAAACTATAGCCCATGCATATAATCATTGCATTATTTTACCAGAAATTGGTCCATTGTATTTTCAAAATACTAAATAATTATTCTAAAATGTTTCTATGCATAAAAATAATTTTTTACGATTAGTTATTTATTTTATAAATTATTTTTATTCAGTTGTTTGGGTATTTAATAAATAGCCCTTTTTATTTTCAATTTTAACCTCAAATATAGCCCAAGGTCCTTATAATTTTTGGCCCAAACCCTTAGGCTTCCTGACCCAATATTATAGCCAATCTTGGCCATTGATCATTTTTTATCAATGGTCCGGATTTTCCTTACCTTAATTAAACCAAACGACCCCCCAAACCCTCTCATTACTCATCTCTCACCCGCCGTCACCATCTCCTTCTCTCTCAAACCCCCTATGTCCTAACCCTAATCTCTCTCGCCGTCATTCTACATCGTCAACCATGGTGATTCCTCACCACCCTCAGACCTCTCATGGCTCTCTTATATTACTTGTCTTTAAGGCCCTCAGGGGACGAGGGTCAGTCCACTCACACCTTGGTCCTGTTCTTGCCTGTTTCAGGCCGCCATGGCTCAATTTTGAGTAAGATCTTTCTATTTTGCCTAAACCTATGGATTTCTAAGCTTCATCTTCGTCTCTATGGTATTTTCGCGAAACCATAATTTCTATCTTCGATCTTCTCATATATGTACATAACTGAGATGAATCGAACCTATCTCACATGTTTCCTTGAAAGTTTTTTGGTTTTTAAAGTGATTTTCCGTTTTCCTAAAACTAAGGTTTACTGAAAATCATCTTCTCCAAAAGTTTCCTGATTTTTGAATGTTTAATCTTCTGTTTTTGTGTGCTTCTGACCGATTTATGTTGATTTTTCCTAAACCCTAATCGATTTATGCTAAAACTCTATTTTTTTCTTATATTTTGCTTCAATTCTGGGTTTTCCGTGTTACTTGTGGCATTATTTCGTTTTTTGCTTCGATTCTGAGTTTTTTAATGTTACTAGTTGTACTACACGATTTTCCTTAGTCAAATTCGCTTCTTTGTGATTTTTACCCTAATTAATATCTATTAGGGTTTCTGAGTCAATTTTTCGGATTAATTTCTATGTTTCTGTGAAGTTTTACCTAGCTCATTCTCTATTTGTGGAAGTTGATATCTTTCTCCCCAGAAATCGGTATTACTCTAAAAATTCTGACTAATTGATTTGCTCTATTAGAGATTTTGTGTGCATAATTCTTGTTTGTTTCCTTGTTTAAGACCTTACTTATTCATCCCTGCCTTATTTAATTGTCTGTATATTTGTGGATTCATACTGATTCCTTTACATGATTCTTTCCTTAATTAGACCCCTGATTATTCTGAACTCCCTCATTTGGTTTGATTTGAACTCCTTACCTTAATTGAATCCCTGTTATTACGCTTGATCGATTGCCCTTAATTAAAGGAGTCTATTTCGAACTCCTTATGTGATTGAATTCTGTGATTTCTTTAATTGTTGGCTTCTGATTTCTTTTTACCTTGTTTGTCCTACTCTTAAACTACTATATAAACTCCCATGTTTCACCTCTCAACACACGAACTTTAGTTCACACACAGACTCACACTCAAACTCTCTTTTCTTTCTCTACTACTTGTGTTAACTCTTGGTCTAGCCGGCTGAAAGCCAAAGCTAGACATTGAACTACACCTGCTTTATATTCTGCACTCTTTCTTCAACTGGTATGTCTCTAGTTAAATTTTGAAAACCAAACTCTATGTGTTTCATTCCTGCACTATTCCGTTGACCATGAATCCAATATGTTTTCCTGTTTACTTCCTTGCTTAGCATGTTTAAAGCCTTGTCCTGTTCAATGTGTAACTAGCATGTTCAAACCATGTTTGTTCAATCTGTAGTTGGCATGTATAAATATAATTGCCTACTTGATTGTTTGTCCAGCATGTCTACTTACCCCTGCCTATTCTTCTTCACTGAAGAGATCATATTAAGTCACCTAGTTTCTTAGGGTTCTAAATTGATTATAGTCGTGTGCTTGATCCTGTCCAGTGTTCATGTGTTTTTAATATGGCTTTACTGTGATCCTTGCTCTATGTCTCAGTCACCTACTTTATAACTAACCTATGAATTCTGTAAAAACCCTTGAGAATTCTGTGCATCTTGTTGTTTATGTGTTCCACTATACATTGATGTGTATTCTATGTGTCCCCAACCCCTATATCCCTATTTGGAATCCGTGTGCTAAGTATTCATGAATCTGTTTGTTCTAAGGACAATTGACTTGTGTTCTGATTTCAAAAGTGTTTCAATGCTTTTCTCAAACAATTTCACTACTGAACTAGTTCCTATTTTTCAGAAAAATCTTTTCACTCCTAGAGTTATCTCTACACTATTTTCTCATTAAAAATATTTTAAAACTTTGTCAAGCACTCTCACTTCAAGCTTAGGTCAATAGGTTCTGCCCCTCCAGTGTGTGTACTGCCTTGGGATCCTTGAGATTCCTCCAAACTCTGGCACACTTGGGCTGGCTACTCTACACTGCACTTACCCAATCTCAGTTATGAAAGTCTAGGTGTTAGCACTGCCCAGGATCCTTGAGGTCCTTAGGGAACTCTAACACACCTGGACATGGTATTGGTTCTGAAATCTTTGGCGTTTGAGACTGCTGAAGGCTTGGTATCTTCAGGTCGTATTTGGGCCTGCTTCAGGATCCCTATAGTTTAACTTATTCTCTTTTATTTATTTATGTAATTCATTCAGCCATTGATCTGTAATAATTATTTGTAAATAGATATCGATGTAACTAGTGAAGGGATGGTATTGTATGGTACTATGGGTAAAAACTGGGTAGAAACCATGTACCTAGGCTCTATATTCTGTGAATGTGCACTAGAAGCCATGTCTTAGGACCAATGTGTTCATTTGCATCCAAATCATTCTAAACATGCATTAGATATCATGTTCTTAGGGCTTCACGTTTATTGCTTCAGCATATCACTAATCCATGCTTCAATAAATGTTTTTTTACTTAGAAATCCTACTGACAGGTTAATAATCTTGTTCTAATAAACTGACATTCCAGTATGCATTTAGATACCATGTTCTAGGAACCCTGCTTGCATTTGTATGAACACGCCTAGTTCCATTAAATAAGTCACTGATTGGAAAAGGTATAGAAAAATCGTCTCTCATATAATTCTCATACTTCTGAATAAAAACTTGTACACATTCCCCTTTTTAAGTCTGTGTCACTTAGAACAACATGTTTGTAGGTTAAACAATTTCAAAATTGTTAGACATCTCCTGTAATTGTGATCGCATGCAGTCCCATGCCTAGGCAAGCCTTAGGTAATTAATCTCTATAAACTGGAAATTGCGTGCTGATTATGTTTACTGCTTAAAGTCCTACAGGTCTTAAAATCAGTAGGCAAACTAAGGATACTACCATTGCATTATGACATAGTGTTGCATGTTATGCATTTTAATGTTCACTTAGATATCCTGTCTTAGGATTCTTTCTTCTAATAAAACTGCTTTTGTCTATGTTTTGAGACGTGTTGTTTACTTGCATTATGTGTGGAGGTGAATCTAAGCCTCTTAACTGTTGTTGTCGCTTATGTGCTAGTCCTACTTGTTCTTGCTTGTCGTCTAGTTTTCCCTTTTTTAAAAACCATAGGGGTTTGTCTAGAACTTCCAGTATAATAGAGGTCATAAACTCCTTTGGGACCATGAAGAAGGGACGGGTAACAACACACTTAGAGCTCGTTAAACAAAACTCTCTTAATAACCGCTAAGGGATGGGACAATGGGTAGATAAGGATATGATGACATGTACTCTAATGCAACGTGTAGCCCCTCATTGAGGAGTGATTACCGGGCATTGTACAGATGTGATCCTATAGGATAAACACTTAGGACCTCCCTTATCCTTTACATAAGTGTGCTTAGACTGCTAATCTGTTAAAACCTTTATTTGTTTACATATATGTGCTTAGACTGTTTACTTGCTACTTGAATGAATTCACAAAATTGTTTGGTCGGGACCCACGGTTGTGAACTTTGAGGGGTGCCTAACACATTCCCCTTGAAGTAATTTCAAGCCCTTACCCAATCTCTAGTTATGCATTTAGTGTTATGAATGACCCTTAATAGGTGCCCTAACGCACCTTAATTCGTTAGGTGGCGACTCTTCGAACTTATTATACCCCTTTCCCAAAAGGAAATGAGTTGTCCCAATAATGCCGAAAACCCTGACCAATCCGAAAGGAGATGGAAAAGGGGGGGCGTGACAACTGGTCCTGATACTGGGGTGTAGTCCCTCAATAAAGCGATGAATCCTCTCCCGAACTGTGGCAACTAAGGCCGGTGCATGTCGGGCCAACTCACTAAAACGGACTGCATACTCTGACACAGTCATAGAAACCTGGCGCAACTGCTCAAACTCCATGCGCCATGCATCCCTGAGGATCTGAGGAACATACTCTCTCAAAAATATATCCGAGAAATGAGTCCATGTGAGTGAGGCTACCTCATTCGGACTACTCATCTCACAAGCACGCCACCACTGATAGGTTTCTCCTCTAAGCTGGAAAGTGGTGAAAGAAACTCCACTCATCTCCGCTATGCCCATAGCATGGAGAATACAATGACACTCCTCCAGAAAACCCTGAGCATCATCTGAAGCTAATCCGTTGAAAGTAGGTGGATGGTACTTCTTGTACCTCTCAAATCTGAGCTGCTCCTCCTCAGAGGTGGCTGCCCTGGACTCATGCTGAACTCGAGCTACCGTCCACAAAGAAATAAACTCTGGGGCCTAATCAACCTAGACCCTCTTCTCAGGTGTAAGGACCCGAAAAATTTCGCTATGTAATTTAAGATTTCGTGGTGCCAGGTAGGCTAATTATAATATTTTATGTCCTATTAATATTATGGATATAAATTGGATATGGTAATAAGTGTATAAGTCTTATCATAAGTAATGTGGGGTCTAATGAGATGCCTAAGTCCAAGTCAAGTTGGAAAGTTACATAATAGGCTAAATTTCAAATGATTTTGACAAGTCCAAACTTTGGACGAGAATATCTACATATATATATGGTTTTATGTTATGGATAGCCTATAAAATTAAATATCCTCGAGTCTAGTTCCTAAATCTTCAAACCATTCATTATTTGGACATTCCTAAACAAAGTTAAGATCAAATTACCAAAGGCTGGATTTCTGATCAATTTTGCGACCGCAACGCGGTTCCGCAGACCGCAAAGTGGAGCAGAGACGGGCAAACTATTATGCCGTCGCATAATGATTATGTTGCAATTCTACTGCCCACAAAACGATTATGCTATAGCATAATTACACCATATAATTGACGTCGGGGGTCATTTTTGGAAATTTTCATATCCGACCCCATTTTGATAGATAAGCTTTGGGGCTTCATTTGGGGCTATTTTCTACTGAATCTAGAGAGAGGAGAGAGCATTTTAGAGAGGGAATGAGGAACCAAACATCCTAATCATCCAATCTTGCACAAATTCTCAAGAATCAAGGAAGCTAATATCTATCTCACTATCCTTCTAGGTAAGTCCTACTTCCAAGATTTCATATAAGAGATTATGAGTTCAATAATATACTGTGGGGTTAGAAATAAGCCATGCATGTGACACTAAGCTATAGTATGTAGGATTAATGAACTATTTTGGGTTGTTCTTGTTGAAATTGGTTGAGGGAAGAAGGAATTTCCATTGTAGAACCTTGTAGCCTATTTCACATGTTAGGTATTTGATGAAATTCCTAAGAGAGTTACACCATGGGAAATCTTTCTAATTATTAATCAATTTTCGCTACCTTCCTATAGATTATTATTGCTAGAGGTGTTGGTGCCTTGTAGTAACTTAAGGAAAGCTCAACCAGGTATGTTGGCTAAACTTCCTCTCTCGGAATTGAATTCCATAATGTTTCCGTAAGTATAAGTATACCTGGCTAAAAATCCCTAATTTCTATGTTCTGGGTTATCCCCTATACACGCATATATTCTGAACGAGCCTTATATTGAATGATAGATGTTTAAAGTATGGGTTGCTTATTAAAATTGTATGGCTTTGAGTTGTACTTCAAATGAAAACTGGTATACCAATTAGGTGAGGAAAACTCGATATGCTTAATACTCCTAATTGCTCGTATGTGTACTAAATGTCTTGCTTGAGTGTGTTTAGTTAATGATAAACTATAAAGATGTTTGAAAATGACTTAAATGAACTGGGAAAATAGAGTGTGGATAACATATATAATTGTGCCTAGCGATGCCTATGAATGAGAATATATATATATATATATATGAAATAGATTACGAGACGAGCCTCGACTCAACTGTTTTATGATGACTTCTAAAAGTGGAATTTGCCTAAAAGCTCTTTGAGGTATGTATGGCTAAAAACCCCTCATCTTAGAAACCGAACCCCCATGGTGCCCCTACAATTGGTGTAAGTTTCAATCTTGATGTAGGAAATGACATCTCAAACGTGCTTGTATTGTAAGACTCTGGGTGTAATAAGTATTCAAATGTTTCCCCGTCACACTATGTTGTTAGTTGGTGATATGTTGAAGTTATGGAATATGTGTTAGATTGCCAAAGCATGTGAGAACCTCTATATGCCCACAATTCATGTCTTCTTCTATGTGTACCTGATATTTTGAATTGAAAGGAATGTTATAAGATTGGTAATAATGTGAAATGTGTGGGAAAGAACTTGAATTGTGAAATGCGGCCAAGTGCCAGACATGAATTAAAAATTGTGGCCACTAGCAGTTACGGAATTGAAATATGTGCATGAAATGAGAAATGAGATGAATGATGAAAATCTGAACGTCTTGAGTAAGACGGCCTAGCCGATCGGGCCGTGATCGGACACCATGCCGCACACATGGTGGTGTTGTGTTATGAATTGTATTGAAATTGAAACAGAAATATAATATTGTGGGAACATGTCTCCAAGGAGATGACCTAGCCGATCGGGTCGTGATCGGACTCCGTATAAAAGTACGGTGGTGGTATGAGCAATGAGATGTTAATGCTAGTGATGGCCAATCTAAAGTTAAAATGATTTCTTTTGAAAGATTATGTGATACCTTAATTGATGTTGTGGTGTTGCTTATGTTTCTCATTGAATTCTTGAATTCTTCTTATTGCATTATTGATTTTTCTAAGGAGATGTGTGTTACTTCAGTATTTTGACAATCGTTAGGTTTCACTTGGGCATTTGAATGTTATTGATTATGACTCGATTGTTTCTATAGATTTCCTTTTCTTGTATGGTTATTCTATTTTGAAAGATGATTTTGGCTTTACATACTAATACTATTCGACAGTACTAACGTCCCTTTTGCCGGGGCGCTGCATCTTTAATGGATGCAGGTGGTTCCACAGTAGGTGGCAGTGATCAGCGATAGCGGTATGTTCCTTCCAGCTAACTTGGTGATCCCCACTTCATTTTGGGGTCCTGTGTCATTTGGTTATCGTGTACTTTTCATTTGAGGTATAGCCGGAGCCTTGTTGCCGGTATTTCCATAGTTCTCTTGAGTTGTATTTAGAGGCTCCGTAGACAGGTTGTGGGTGGTGTTGGGTATTGGAATTGGATTAGAAAATGTTGGTATTTGGCGAATATGTTTTCTTCATATTTAATAATTGTAATAATTTGGTTATTATGGATGAAAATGCTAATGGAAACAAAAATGAAAGTTGTTAATGATATATTTACAAAGTATGATTAGTGGAGTTCACCTCCTTTTTATTCACGAATTAGTTTGGGTAGAATAAAACCTATCAGGCTTGCTCAGTCGGGTTTACTCGGCTGAGCGCCGGTCGCGCCCTTCATTTTTGGGGCGTGACAAACTTGGTATCCGAGCCTAAGGTTTTAAAGTGTCAGATCTCCCGGTACGGGTCCTCACCATCTGTGAGAAAGAATAGAATAGAGAATTTTAGAATTTGATGCCAATAACGCGCACGACAAGGAAATCAAATAAGTATGATTGTTCCTAACAGTTTCATAGCCTCCCGTAAGATACAGACGTCTCCGTAACGATCCGTGTGACCCTAATAAACCGTCTTGTGACTCACGATACCTATGAACCTAGAGCTCTGATACCAACTTGTCACGACCCAAATTCTCCCTCCGTGAATTGTCGTGACGGCACCTAGTCTCAACGGCTAGGTAAGCCTAACACTTTGGGGGAAATGAAATGAAAGCATGAACATTAACAACTAACAGCTCAATAATCTAAATAAACAATTGAATGTCCCTCGGCATATATAATTATCGACTTTCGAAATGTACAAAACAATCCCAAAACCCGGAACACCATAAGTCACAAGCTACTAAGAAGTCTTAACTGTTCTACACATCAGTTTTTATAGAAATAAAGGACGAACGAACATAGGGGAATAGAGGGGGACTCCGAGGATCTGTGGGCGCGGGCATATGTACGTTGAAGTCTCCGACAGCAGCTACTGCAACTATGAACGAGGCTAGTAGGAGGAGCCTGGATCTGCACACGAAAATATGTGCAGGAAATTGGGTGAGTACACCACAATGGTACCCAGTAAGTGTCAAGCCTAACCTCAGTCGATTAGTGACGAGGTCAGGTCAGGGCCCTATTGGTATATAAATAATAAAGCAAGACAAGAATGAAATATCGCTGTAAAATAAAGACTGGAATTGAACAAGAGAGAAATCATAGAAAGATAACAGCTCAGTACACAGAAATGCAACAGGGGATCTCCCGCGATACCGTCTCGTAGTCCCAAACGTACATGTGCAGGGGATCTCCCGGAATACCGTTCCGTAGTCACAAAGTAAATATGCAAGATATATGGATCTCTCGGAATACTGTTCTATAGTCCCAAAGTAAATATGCAGAACATGGGGATCTCCCGGAATACTGTTCCATAGTCCCAAAGTAAATATGCAACCCAAACAATAGAATTCAATAATTACAACACGAAATCCTACAATTCAAATGCGGAAGAATCATCACATGTGCGAAAACAACTTAAATGAGCTGGGACCGCATCTGCGAGCATTGGACCGCACCTGCGAGCCCACTCCTGTAGTCCCCAACCGCTTCTGCGGACAACTCACAGTACCTACAGGCCCTGATGGACAAGGCCCAAATCCGCATCTGCAACTCCATAGCCTCTTCTGCGGCTCTGCACCTACGTCCCAAATTGTGCAGGTGCGGTTACATCAGATGCAGCAACTTCAACAACTTTCCTAAGTCTCAATTCAATCCGTTAAGCACCCGAAACTCACCCAAAGCCCACGGGACCTCAACCAAACATACCAACCAATCCTAAAACACCATAAAAACTTAGTCGAGCCCTCAAATGACCTCAAAAAATGCTAAAATCACGAATCATCCTCCGATTCAAACTTAAAGAACTTGAAATCTCCAAATTCAACAACTGATGCTGAAACCTATCAAACCACGTCCGATTGACCCCAAATTTTGCACACAAGTAACATTCAACCCTACAGACCTATTCCAACTTCTAGAATCAAAATCCGATACCGATATCAAAATTTCCATTGCTGACCAAAATCTCCAAAACTTCGACCTTCGTTATTTCAAGCCTAAATGAGCTATAGACCTCTGAAACACAATCTAGACACGTCCCTAAGTCCAAAACCCCAGCAACATTTATGCATTTGATGCATAATGTATTTCGGCCCTATCTTGACTCTTTCATCATTGTGTTTATTGACGACATTCTAGTGTACTCCCGGAGTCGGGAGGATCATGAGCAGCACCTGAGGATTGTGCTTCAGACCTTGAGAGAAAAGAAACTATATGCAAAGTTCTCAAAGTTTGAGTTCTGGTTAAACTCAGTGGCATTTTTGGGTCATGTAGTGTCGAGTGAAGGGATCAAGGTGGATCCGAAGAAGGTGGAACCAGTGCAAAGTTGGCCCTGACCGTCCTCAGCTACGGAAATCCAGAGTTTTCTTGGTTTGGCAGGGTATTACCGTTGATTTTTTGAGGAATTCTCATCTATTGCAGCACCTATGACCAGGCTGACCCAGAAGGATGCTTCGTTCAGGTTGACAGAGGAGTGTGAGGAGAGCTTTCAAAAGCTCAAGACAACTTTGACTACAGCCCCAGTATTGGTATTGCGTACAAGTTTGAGGTCTTATACTATTTATTGTGATGCGATGCGGATTGGTCTCGGCGCGGTGTTGATGCAGGATTGTAGGGTGATTGCCTACGCATCCATACATTTGAAGGTACATGAAAAGAACTATCAAGTCCACAACCTTGAGTTAGCAGCTATTGTTCATGCCTTGAAGATTTGGAGTCACTATTTGTACGGTGTCCCTTATAAGATCTACACTGATCACCGGAGTTTGCAGCAACTGTTCAAGCGAAATGATCTTAACTTGCACCGGCGGAGGTGGTTAGAGCTGCTTAAGGATTATAATATCACTATCATATACCATCCCGGGAAGGCCAATGTGGTGGCCGATGCCTTGAGTCGTAGGGTGGAGAGTTTGGGGAGCTTAGCATATTTACCAGTAGCGGAGAGACCATTGGCATTGGATGTTCAGGCCTTGGCCAACAAGTTTCTTAGATTGGATATTTTTGAGCCGAGTCGAGTTTTGGCTTCCGTGGTCTCCCAGTCTTCTCTTTATGATTGTATCAGGTAGCATCAGTATGATGACCCCCATCTGCTTAACCTTAAAACATGGTTCAACATTGTGATGCTAAGGAGGTCACTATTGGAGATGATGGTACATTGAGGATGCAGGGCACGCTATGTGTGCCCAATGTAGATGGATTCTGTGAGTTGATTCTCCATGAGGCTCACAGTTCACGATACTCCATTCATTTAAGTGCCACAAAGATGTATCAAGACTTAAACAGGATTATTGGTGGAGGAGAATGAAGAAGGACATAGTGCAATATGTAGCTTGGTGCCTAAATTGCAAGCAGGTGAAGTATGAGCATCAGCGGCCGGGTGGATTGCTTCAGAAGTTAGATATTCCGAAGTGGAAATGGGAGCGGATCACTATGGATTTCGTTGTTGGACTCCCAAGGACTCAGCGGAATGTAGTTTGGGTGATTATGGACAAGCTGACCAAGTCAGCTCATTTCATTCCTGTGATGGCTAATTATTCTTCCGAGCAACTGGCTAGAGTTTATATCCGTGGGATTGTCAAGCTTCATGGAGTGTTGTTATCTATCATCTCTGACCGGGGTACACAGTTTACATCACGGTTCTAGAGGGCCGTACAACATGAGTTAGGTACTCGGGTTGAGTTGAGCGCAACATTTCACCTGCAGACGGACGGACAGTCCGAGAACACTATTCAGATACTAGAGGATATGCTATGTGCGTGTGTGATGGAGTTTGGAGGTTCTTGGGATCATTCCTTGCCACTTGAGGGTTTTCATACAACAACATTTATCAATCGAGCATTCAGATGTTACTGTATAAATCATTGTATGGTAGACAGTGTCGATCCCTAGTTGATTGGTTCGAGCCGGGTGAGGCTAGGTTATTGGGTACGGACTTGGTTCAGGATGCGTTGGAGAAGGTAAAAGTGCAGGATCACTTCGCATAGCCCAGTCCAGACAAAAAATTTATGCGGATCGGAAGGTTCACGATGTTGCATTCATAGTTGGAGAGCGGGTCTTGCTCCGGGCTTCACCTATGAAGGGAGTTATGAGGTTCGCAAAGAAGGCAAGTTGAGCCCAAGGTTTATTGGTCTATTCGAGGTGTTGTGTCAAGTTGGGGAGGTTGCCTATGAGCTTGCCTTGCCTCCCAGTCTAGCAGGAGTGCATCTGATATTCCATGTTTCTATGCTCCCGAAGTATCACGGTGATCCGTATCATGTGTTGGATTTCAGCTCAGTCCAGCTGGACAAGGATCTATCTTATGTTGAGGAGTCGGTGGCTATTTTGGACAGGCAGGTATGAAAGCTGAGATCAAAGAACATTACTTCAGTGAAGGTTCAGTGGAGGGGTCAGCCGATCGAAGAGGCCACTTGGGAGACCGAGCATGATATGCGCAACCGTTATCCTCATCTTTTCACCACTTCAGGTATGTCTTTATGCTCGTTCGAGGACGAATGATTGTTTTAAGAGGGGAGGATGTAATGACCCGACCAATCATTTTGAGAGTAATATCCCCGATCCCTTATTAACTGCTTCCCCCGTATCTTTTTTCTTATGTGACTTGCCGGGAGGTTTTGTTTTTAGTTTAGAGTGTTTTGGGATACTTAGTCCCTAAAACGGAAGCTTAAGTCTTAGGATTTTGACCGTAGTTGGAACTGTGTGAAGAAGACTCAGGAATGGAGTTTCGTCGGTTCAATTAGCTCTGTTGGGTGATTTGGACTCAGGAGCGTGTCCGGAATGTGAATTGGAGGTCTATAGCTGATTTAGGCTTGAAATGGCGTAAGTCGAATTTTTGGAGATTTTGATCAGAAGTGTATTTTTTGATATCGGGGTTCGATTCTGATTCCGGAAGTTGGAGTAGGTCCGTAATGTTTAATATGCCTTTTGTGTAAAATTTGAGGTCAATAGGAAGTGGTTTGATAGGTTTCAACATCGAATGTAGAAATTTGAAGTTTCAAGTTCTTTAAGTTTAGATTGCAGGATGATTCGTATTGTTATTATTGTTTGATGCATTTTGAGGGATCGACTAAGTTTGTATGGTGTTATAGGACTGGTAGGTATGTTTGGTTGAGGTCCCGGGGGCCTCGAGTTGATTTCGGGTGGCTAACGAATCATTCGGACTTGTGAAGAAATTGCAGATTTTTCCGATGCCTCCAGTTTTGGTTTCCTTCTTCGCATTCGCAAGAGGAGTCCCGTGTTCGTGAAGAGGAGCTGGAGGCAGGAAGAGAATTGTTCTTCGCGTTCGCGAAGTGGAGGAAGCGTTCGCGAAGGTTTGTTCAAGCAGTGCATCGTGAACGCTGGAATGACACCGCGTTCGCATAGGGGGAAATGAGCAGTTGGGACCCCAAGGTTTTTATTCTACGCGTTCGCGTAGTGAGGAACGCGTTCGCGAAGCAATAGGCAGTGGAAACTAAGCGTTCACGATAGGTCAGTCGCGTTCGCGAAAGAGAGATTTTGGTCAGTGGATTTTTATTCAACGCGGACGCGAAGGTGTGACCGTGTTCATATAGAAGGAATACCTGGGTAGCCTATAACATTTCAAAATCAATGGTTTGGCAATTTTTATCAAAACTTGAGATAGAGAGCTCGGATTTGGACGAGATTTTGAGGGATTTTCACCTTATAATTTCGGATTTGGATTGAAAATTTTGGAAAAAATAGGAAGAAGTTCTTCAACTAAGATTTTGGGTTTGATTGAGATTTTGATATCGAATTTCAATAATTTTGGTATGAGTGAATGAGTGTTCATATTTTGTGACTTTTACCCGATTCCGAGACGTGGGCCCAGGTTGAATTTTTAGGGCGATTTTTTAATTTCTTTCTTAAGCCTTGATTTCATTAATTAGATTAGTTTCTTATAGTTATATTTATGGTATGTAATTATTTTTGGCTAGATTTGGGCCATTCGGAGTCGGATATTCGTGGAAAAGGCATTGTTACTGATTTATTGAGCTTGGTTCGAGGTAAGTGGCTTGCATAACCTTGTGTGGGGGAACTCTCCTTAGGATTTGGTACTGTTGTGATATGTGAGCGCCGTGTACGTGAGGTGACGAGTGCATACACGAGCTACTTGTTGTAAAATCGGATTTTTACTGAGTAATAACATGTTTCTTCTTATTTGAGTTATATCAGCATGTGTAATTATCATGGTTATCTTAGAATAGCATGTCTACGTGCCTTAAATACTTGTCTAAACTCAGTGCAGCGTGCTTAGTGGATTTTCCTGCTTTTCCTTGCTTTGTACTTAGTTTAAACTGTAGGATATCTTGTTGTAACTATTGTTTCCATTGTTTTGAGCTGTGTATTTACTTTGGGACTACAGAACGGTATTTCGGGAGATCCCTTTGCATATTTACTTTGGGACTACGGGGCGGTATCCCGGGAGATCCCCTGCATATTTACTTTGGGGCTGCGGGACGGTTACCCGGGAGATCCCCTGCATATTTACTTTGGGATTATGGGACGATATCGCAGGAGATCCCCCTGCAAATTTACTTTTGGGACTACGAGATAGTATCTCGGGAGATCCCCTATTGTTATTCCTGTGTACTGTACTATTATTCTCTGTGATTGCCTTTTTGTTAAATTTCAGTCTCTTATTATACTGCGATATTTATTCTGCCTTATTTAGTTTATATATTCCAGTAGGGCCCTGACCTGACCTCTTCATTACTCGACTTGAGGTTAGGCTTGGCACTTACTGGATATCGTTGTGATGTACTTATACTACTCTTCTGTACATGTTTTCGTGTGCAGATCCAGGTACCTCCTACCAGCCTCACTTTTAGTTGCATACTCAGTGTTGCTTCGGAGACGTCAAGATACATTTGCCCGCATCCGCAGACCTCAGAGTCCTCCTCTATCCATTTTTGTGTTGTTCTTCCTTTATTTCTTCTAGTTATTGATGTATAGAAACAGTTAGACAAATTCGTAAAAGCTTTTGACTTATGATGTTCCGGGTCTTGGGGAGAACTTGTGTATATTCGAGAGTGGTTATTGTGGATGCCGAGCTGCATTTATCACGGTTATTTAAATATCTGTTATAGCTAGTTATTAAATTTATGCTTTAAATATTATTATTCCGTAAATGTTAGACTTACCTAGTCGTAGAGACTAGGTGCCATCACGACATATCACAGAGGGAGGATTTGGACCCTGACAAATCACTTTATTATTGGCTTTCGTGACGGCAGTGTTAGACGTCATCACGACCTTTAATGAATTTTGGATCGTGACACTGTTCTTTTGATCGGTTTGGCTGTAATTTTGGAGTTGTTTTTGGGACTGTTTTGGTCCGTTTTCTGGTGCATTTATGGGGAAAAGAGGGTTGTTTTCAAGGTGTTTCTAGATGGGTTTTGATGTTGATTTTGGGACTGTTTTGGGTGAAAAAAGGGGTTTGTTATTGCTGTATTTTCAGGTGTAATTGGATGGAGTTGAGCTGGGATTCATGGCTGTTTTTTGGGAGAAAACTGCTGGGTTTTTGACAGAGTTTTGGAGATGATTTGAGGACAGTTCTCAGCTGGTTTATGGACAGTTCTCAGTTTGTCGTTGGAGCTGAAATGGGGTGGCTTTGGAGGTCGTTTTAGAGCAGCCTTTCTATGGCATTTTTATGGAGTTTCAAGGAGCTTTTTACATGATTTTAATGGAAAATGGTGGCTAATATTTTTGTTTTTTTTATGGAGAAGATGGAAGTTTACATGGGTTTTTCATGGTTGAAGCTTCTGAGCTTTTTGCTATGAAGCTTGAAATGTAGAAGCAAGTTTTCTCTGTCTCCGTTTCCACCCCCCCCCCCCCCCCCCCCCCCCCCCTCTGTTTTCACGTGTTCTCCCGTCCCCCCACTTTATTTTTTTCGTCTCAGGTGCCCTCCTCTCTGTTACGTGTGTGTGGCTATTATACAGTGTGAGAACTTAAGAAAGAATTCTTGGGGAGAAAGAAAAACATATTTGACATATTCTGAGGGAATATTTCTTGATGCCCTCCTTTGGATCAGAATTGAAGGTGTTGTTTGCAAATTTCCTTGGGTGGGAGGTCTTTGGTAAAGATGAATTGGTTAGAGGAGAAAGAAGGGAATCTTCCATGTGGCCATTTATTATTGGCTCATTTTTTTGTTAGTTTTCTTTTCCTTATAAAACTAAAAAAAAATTTACTCCTGCTAAATAAAAGAAAATAGCAAGGTAAAATTACTACATTCTTAATATTTTTGTATTCAAAGCCTCTAAACTTAAAAGTTGCACTAAACGAGGACGATAAAACTTCTACTAAAAAATATGACCTTTTTAAGTGATTTTGATTTTCTTAAGCAAAATCTATAAAAGATGAAATAAGAGTTAAAATATGTAAATTAAACTTAAAATATGTAGATTAAAGGTGCTCATAGGAGTATATCTTCCATTCCCTCTTGAAATGAATCAAAAAACTCTTACCCAAAATAAATATAAAGAGGGCAAGCGATAAAGAGCAAATGACACAGATAAATATAGCTAGGGTTGTAGAAGGTAGCACAACGTACAAGCCAGTCATAAATGTTATCATCATTGCTAGCATGGCAACCAAGGCAAGGACGCCAGCAACTACATAACGACTCAATCTTTTGTTCTCTTCCTCGTAAATTGCAAGATAATGCAGAAAAACAGCAGTTGTGGAAGATATCATGGCAATTGTATCTGTTACTGCGAATGCTTTGAACGCTGTTTTCTTGGATATGATTGCCATGCCTTTATTTGGACCATCATCACTATCGTAACCACCAGGAATTGTGAAGCCAGCCGCGAAAGAAACCGTTAATATAAGTGTAATAACTATCAAATGTGTGTTTGCTCTTTCTTTCCATACTTCCATGCGTCCTTTGAACCACTTCTCATCTAATTCTTCCTGAAATTAATTATAGAGTTAAAAATCTATAATTATTTTATCTCAAAGTCTTAAGTATATCTCAATTTTGATTTAAAAAAACTATGCTATTTTTGTGTTGTAAAACTAACTCATAAGTGTTTTTAATATATGGGAAAAGACCAAAAAAGAAACTTGCATCATATAAACAAATATTTACCAATCTTATATTGTTGCGATCTAATTCCTCCAAGCAAGGGTGAAACTGAAACGACACGTTTTTCCCTGTAACCTTGTAGGGCACGTTCCCCTCAGCGTCTCTTTGATCAAAGATGTTACCGTTCCAGTCTTGTTCTTGGAATAATATTATCATTTTTCAATACTCCTTCGGGTATGCAATGTGAAGAACATTTTGGCCTTGGCTAGTGACTGAGTCCAAGGAATCTGGACACTGCTCTATAATCTCTTCCACTACCTGTATTTTATTATTGATGACTGCTAAATGCAGAAGTGTTTTATTTTCTTCTTTAATAGTTCCATAAGCCATATGTTTATCCGTAATAGTGTCCTCACTGGTAGTTTAAACCCTATGTAAGCCGCGAAATGGAGAGGATTCCACCTAAAATCATCTACTTGCTTTGTCAGACTAGGTTTTTTTCTTAGTATCATTTTCATGCATTCTACCCAAAAACAATATCCTAGTTAGTAAGAGCATCTCTAACAAATGTGTAAAAATGGGGTTAAATATATAGTTATAGAATATTTAGAAGAGAAACAATTTCTTTATCTATACTTTCTTTTTCCTTTCTTTTTCTTTTTTATTGTAAACATCACCAAAGTTTTTATTATCGACTTGACATCAGCGAAATAAATTGAGACAGAGGGAGTATAAAATATCAAAAAGAGAAGGTCCAAGTATATATTTCACTTCTCAAGAAAAATGTCATCCCTCCTCTCTGCCAAGGCTAACAACAATTTATGAATTTCATGCAAATAAGGATCACATAAATTATATACTCCTTGTTGGAGAACTTGTATTGATCTTCCTGATCTACAAAGAAAATATCCTCTATGGTGACATCCAGAGCTTGATTTTAAGTGGAAAATGGGGAAGGAATCCATAAGGGGATCTAGTGTTTGAAGTGGGATAGATCTGAGCTAAAGAGGTTAGAAAAAAGTTATAAAGAGGTCTTTTTGCCTAATATTTTCTTTTTTGGAATCACAGTAAAACTCGCAGCCGCTACAGTCTCTACCATAGCCTCTGTACTTGGGGTGAGCACTCTCTGTAGTGAGCACTCTGTACGTACTGGGTAAATTCTCCAACTGTGTAATATCCTGCAAATCACACAGGGGATGTAAATCGCACTAGGCAAGCCCTGTGCGACAGGTTCGACAGGTTATTCTTAGTGAGTTGCTACTTGTCTTTTCTGTATTTGTTTTTACCAGACTTTAACTTTGCTCAGCTTACTCTACCGTGTTATTACTGGTTGTGTCCCCCTGATAATTGTTGCGTCTATTCCTATTGCAAATACATTATTATTGTTGTCATTATGTGTAGCTTCGTAGAGATATCGTACTCTGTTAGTTCTACACTTATACTTGTCCAGGTTATGTAGTCCAGTAGGTGTTTTGACTGCCCCTCGTCACTACTCCATAGAGGTTTGTCTTGATACTTACTGGTTACCGCTGTGGTGTACTCATACTACGCTTCTGCACATTTGTTTGCAGATTCAGGTATTTCGGAGTCAGTTGATCGCTAGCTAGCTGTACGGATCTTGCTGTGGAGACTCAAGGCAAACTTGTTGCTGCGTTCGCAGGCTTCCGAGTCACCTTCTGATATTGTACTTGCACTATTTTATTGCTATTTCGAAACAGATGTATTTGTAGTCTTTCTGGCAAACTCAGTGGAGCTTATGACTTGTAATACCAGTTTTGGGATTGTAAGTTTTGTATAAAGATTTCTATTTCGTATTTGTCATACGTTAGTTAAATATTATTATTATTTAAATTAATGTTAGGCTTACCTAGTCCCTAAGACTAGGTTCCATCACGACATCCAACAGAGGAAAATTTGGGTCGTGACAGGAGGTTGTTTGAATATGTCCGCTGTTAGTTTTGACACTCGTATTAAATTCTATTTCAAAAAAAATAAAAAAAATGACTTGAATTGTTATTATGATCTCTTACTTAGTCTTAGAGACTAAGTGCAATTACGATGCCTATGGTGGGATTTTGGGCCGTGACACAGCTATACCTCAAGTCTCCTCTCGGTAGCTGAATCCGAGCAAGTCTACAGTATGTCGTTGGGACCAACTCCAGTATTTGCACAAGAAGTGCAGAATGTAGTATGAGTACAACCGACCGCATGTACTATTTAAGTGTCGAGCCTGACCTCGACGAAGTAGTGACGAGGCTAAGGCAGGTCGCTTACATTAACCAGTTAGGAAGACAGGAATAGAAGTAAAGCAGGTAACTCATATCAAGAATCGAAACCAATTCAGCAGTCATAATCAATTATTACTTTTATCATTCTGTTGTGGGGTGAAATTCGTTCCCACAATATAATCTTTCATTCAATTTTGTTGCGGCGTGCAACCCGATCCCACAATACAAACTTTCATTTAATTCTGTTACGACGTTCAACCCGATCCCATAATACATCTTTCAATTAATTTTGTTGCGGCGGACAATCCGATCCCACAATATAATCATTTTCATTTCTGTTGCGGCGTGCAACTCGTTCCCCAAACAATATCAATTCTCAATACTTATAGGTAAAACTAATTCAATAAATGCAATAATTAATACGAAACTATAGGGCAACAAGGCATACAACAATTATTATTTATGTAGGAAACAAGTAGGGACAATTAACTAATAAGTGTGGAATCAAGGAGGAGATAGACAATTTAATATATGCAATGTTAAATAGCAAGTAGCAATTATGACACAAAAGCCAATTAAGCATATAGCAATTAGGGCATGGATTCAAGGCATAATATTAAGCAATGAAGATAAGAGAATCAAATAATATAACAATTAAGTCATGGAATAAAGCAATTTATGAAATATGGATAAATATGGAAACAAGGAATTTGACGACGTATAGACATTCGTCACCTCCCATATATACCGCTACACATGAAATTCATGTAACACATAGTTCAAGGGTTCTATTCCCTCAAGTCAAGGTTAACCACGACAATTACCTTGCTTCACAACTCAAGTGATCACTCGACCACGACCTTTCCTTTCGAATTAGTCTCTAAGCCAATCAACTTAAGTGATCACTCTAACTGCCGTAAATCTCTCCCGGGTAATTACGACAATATACTAGACATACTCTCCCGAGTTACGCTAGCTAGCTTTAATTACAGCTTACTTAGATCACACCCAAGGTTTCGTTATCCCTAATCCCACCTTTAAACCCTTCGTTATTGATCCCTCATATACGTCCGGAGTGATGTTGTTCAACAACGATCTAAAAATGCACTCTCTCCCGAGTAATACATACTAAATAGGCACAGGTAATTGAGAGGCCGTCAATTAACTACAACAAGCATGTAGTTGAACAAATAGAGATTAAAGTTTGGCAAATCTATATTAACATAGCAAGAATTTCATCCTTCAATAGGTTCCATCAAAATTCTAGATTAGATGTTTAGCTATTCATACTAAAATAAGATAAAGCAATAAGATGGTTCATAATTCACAAATTAATGATAAAAAGAAGAAGAATGAAAAACTTTAATGATGACTTGATCTTCTCTCACTTGTTCTTGCCTCCAGTTGAGTCTAAAACAAGCTTCATAAACTGACTTTGGGCGAGTTTTTGAGTTTATATAGGGTTAGGTTAAATTCCCAGCGATTTACACTTTAGCCCCCAAATTTCTTGGGAGTCTCATGCTCGACCGCGATCGCGGTCCCAACCGCAGTCGCTTTGCATCATTCTATCTCTGACCGCGCTTCAACCGCGTTCCAGGCCGCGGTCACGGTCCTGAAATTCAACGTAATCTTTGCCTTTTTCTTGCTCTTTTTCATCCGGGCTATCCTCGATTGGCCTTGTATGTATAAATTCGACTTCAAAATACTCTTTATCTTCCTCCTAGCTCGGAGTAGCTCCTGCAACGCATAAAAATCTCAATTATAGCATTTTGTTATCTTTTAGCATTCATAACATCAATAAAGTATGGTTAATTTAGAGCACAAAATAGCATCTACATTGCATAATGTAGGCTAGTATCAACACCTCACACTTAAGTCGTTGCTAGTCCTCGAGCAACAAAACCATACTCTACAGGCCTAATCTTCACTGGGTAACTTCCCTACTCCTCATACCAAGAATAATTCACAATGGTAGACTACCTCAGCGTAACATCCACACCTCAAGAGTCGGCTCTCTCTCTAGCCACGTAATGTCCCTAACCGGCTCTCCTACTCTCAGTCAGAGGTCCAGACTTACCTTCATTTCATGAGTCAAGTCTCTACTCACCATAAAAGAGACTTATGTCATAGTCAATATAATTCACACACTGAGGACTTCAAATAAACACAATTTCGCTCACCCTCAGAAAGAAATTCTTGTGCCACAGAAAACGCACCATAAGCTTGCCCGTAGTGTATTACTCTACTAATCGAGATCATTCAGTCTAGAATCAAGTAGGACTTTATTTGGTTGTAATGTTGGCTGCGGGACGGGTAGGATACATTTGGATAGAAGAGTGACTACACCTCCCTAAGCACTTTAATACATTTTTCACATTTAAGCCCACACTTTTGTTGAACCACCATTCCATCTTTACATCAATGTGTTGTACCCCCTACTTCGTTAAGCACACTTTTTTCAAAAGACACCACCGTCAGAGACTTATTCTTTAAACAATACAGCTCGCTCTATTTTATTTTTTTTTGGAAATTCCGGATGGTTTTTAGTATTTATTGTCACACCATGCTCCTTTATCCGTATTTTCTCAGTTCCACTCAAAAGCATAACCAACCACCCCACACTTTTAACTTTTCCATATTCATCCCAATTTAAGTGCTTATAAGAGATGATAGGGTTCAAATAGATGGACAATTCAAAAATTGGGTAAGGCTTGTAATGTGGTTGCCAAGAAGAACAAGATTACAGGATCAAAGGGGTTAACTATGGTATATAAAATCAGGTGGATAAAACATGCATAGATAGGGTTTAACAAAGAAATGCCTATATCACTTCGTAGACCAAATAAGGCTACCATTTTGCTTTGTACACACACAAGGCAAGTTCTAGGCATTGAATGTTAGCACAGAATACACAAGGCCTCACTCACACATGGCACATGACTCAATTCAGACTGGATCATCAGACACTCTGCTCAAGGTACTTAAGCCAAATCAAGAACACACACTTTAAGGCTTTCTCGCTAGAGTTAACTAATGAGCCTAAGTGTCACACTAAGGTAATCTATATTCAAGGTACCATGGAGTTAGAGGATCCTATTTCCATTCTTTCCCTCGCCCATAAGTTCCTAACTAAAAAGAAAAACTAACTACACCTGGTTCAAATGAAAACCCTTGGAAAAGAACCGTGGTTTAAAGAAAAACCAAGGGGTAGTTGATACACTACTACAAAAACCAAAATCTTTTTTCTTATTCGGCTTAAGTTCCTCAAGAAACCCGTCGAGAGGTGTCCATCGTTGGGCCAAGTCGAGGTTAATTTCATCAACCAAAATACCAATCAAATACATACAAATATACAAAAACAAACAAATCATCCCCCACCCCGCACTTAAAAATGTGGCATGTCCCCATGTCAAGTAAATTAAAGCAAAGTAAGGTAAGGGGACTTCCCTGGTGCTCAATCTTGATCGGAGACAGTGTCAGGATCGAGGTGACACGCTCTTCCTAGCTCCCGTAGCCATCCCATTATCTTATTCTCTGACTTAGCACTTTGAGTAGCCAGAGTATCAACTCTAGTACTCAGGTCAGTGACCGAAGTGCGCAGCCCAGCCATGTCCTGCTCCAATGCTGTCAAACGGGTACTCCGGCGGCCCTGTGACGGGACTGCCTCATCAACAATCTGCACATGTGGGGCGAAGTCATGCATAGCCCCCTCATCACCATCATCATCATCATCATCATCCGCCTCATCTAAGGGATCATTTTTCTCAGCTTCAGGTGCCATCGGGTCTTTCCCAATGGTTATTTTTCTCGCCCTGAACGCGGCCTTTACTTGCACCTTCACATCTACATTGGGATTCTCAGGGACTCTTGCCGCTCTACACAGCCTGGTGACCTGAGAAGGGAAGTAGAAACCATACTTCTTCTCCTTTGAGAGAATGAACATTTCGTCCTAGATAAGCCGGGCTATGTCAAAATCGTGGCCATTCATGAAACACCAAATCGCCACTGCCCTTGGCCCATTAATATCAGTAGTGTTGCTTGATGGCAGCAGACGACTGTTGATGATTGTCAGCCAACACTTTTCCTCCCAAGTGTGAGAGGCTGAGTTTAGGGTGATTCCAGGGGTAACCCATATTAAATCCCTGCCAGGCACACAGATGGTTTGGGAGAAGAGGTTCCAAGTGACAGGCATTTTCTGATATGTCTGATAAAAGTCTTCCTCCCCATTGAAGACTGGCAACTTGTACACTCATCGGATAGCCTCGAGTGAATAATTCACATGGGTGTTGCGCACCGTGACAACCCGATCAACATGCTCCGGGCAATTGGCATAGACTTCTCGTACCAACATCAGATTGCCCTCCTCCGATTCCTCAAAAAAAATGTCGAGCTAACGTCTCCTCAATTCACGGTATATGTTCGGGCCTTCAATCCAAAGAGCTTCCCTTTCAATGGCCTGTTCGGGCACAGACTTCTTGGACGCCTTTTCATTAAACCTGTCTTGGGCTTCTTTAGATACAAACCGGCTACTATCAAACTAGCTCGAGCTAGTTTGTGCCCGAGCTCTCGAAGAGCCTTCTGACCCACTGGTTGAGGAACATGTGGCACGTCTCTTTCTTGATGGATGCATGGTACCTGACAAAACAAGGGCCACTATTAATAAGGGTGTGATTTGTGTGAACCTAGGGCGGTTACTCAGACTTCACCAGCACCATGGTTACTTTAGCATTTAAAGTTCATTGGGGCAATTCCACAAACACTTAGTGTGCATGGGTCTACAATTTAGCACAACTACGCCCATGGAGGTATGAATCCTCCCCAAATCAACCACAATAGCTATACATCTCATCCCCACCACAATCAACTTCTATATAACAAAATCATGCTAATGTCTACCATTATATACATTATCAACTAAAACATGGCACAAATCTGAAATTAAATTACAAAAGAAAGAAAAAATAAGAGAGAAGAGAGAAAGAAGGCATGAACTTACTTGAGAGTGGTGAACAATTGAGGTGGTAACTTGTGTACTTGAGAGATGATAAAAAGAGAAGAATTTATGAGGGGGAGAACGTAGGGAGAGAGAGGCGTGTGAGCTGGGGGGTTTGAAGGGGGGAAGAAGGAGAGGCGTTTGGGAAAAGGGAAGGTAATGGGGGGAGTGGGGGTTTGGGGGTGGGTAAGTTTTAGGTTAGTGGGTTTAGAAGAGAAAAAAAAGGAAAATAAAAAATAAAAATAAAAAAATTACTTACCTGTCAACCGCGCCCAGCACCGTGGTCGCTGTCGCTGGGCGGAAGAGCGTCGAACCAATGCGCCCGATCCGCGCTCGGGACCACGGTCGTGGTGGAAAAATAGTGCCTCTCTAATACACCGTGCCCCAGGTCGCGGTAGCAGTTTGGTCCTCCAGAATATTTTTGTTTTCATCAAGTTTTTACCTTTCCGAAGTTGGATTTTAACCCCGACTTTTCCCATGTGAACCAATTTTTCCCTGTACACTAATAAATTGGTTAGTATCGTTCACATCAAGTACAACAACAAAACAAAAGAAAAACAAAAGAAGAACATGGGTTGCCTCCCAAGAATCGCTTGATTTAACGTCGCGGCACGACGATTACAACAATTCAATGGGTTGCTTCCCATGTAGCACCTGATTTAACATCGCGGTACGACATAGATGAGCGCATTTAAGGTTCACTCTACCTCTGGGGCTCATTCAGATGGGTAACTGACACTTCATTTACTTCATCCATGCCCACATAAGGTTTCAATCTATGCCCATTGACTCTACACGTGCGAGAGTCTTTCTCTGGGGAAATATCTACAGCACCTGAAGAGAGCACTTCAACCACATGAAATGGTCCAGAATATCGTGACTTTAGTTTACCTAGAAATAGCCTTAATCTTGAATTGTAAAGTAATACCATATCTCCGAGTTCGAATTTCGCTCAATAATGCTCTTGTCATGCAACCTCGTCATTCTCTCTTTGTACAATCTTGTGCTCTCAAAAGAAAGATAGTGGAACTCATCTAGTTCATACAACTCTGTGACTCTATTCATTCCCGCAGCATCCATGTCTAGATTCAAGTGTTTCAACGCCTACCAAGCTCTATGCTCTAACTCCACCGGCAAGTGACAGGCCTTCCCAAACACCAACTTGTATGGTGACATGCCAATTGGTGTTTTGAAAGCAGTTCTATAAGCCCAGAGTGCATCATCTAACTTTTTCACCCAGTCTGTTCTTGTGGCATTCAAGGTTTTGGTTAACACACTCTTTATCTCTATGTTTGACACTTCTACTTGCCCACTTGTCTGAGGATGATATGGAGTTGCCACCTTGTGGCGTACATCGTATTTATCTAGCAATTTCACGAAGGCTCGATTACAGAAATGAGTGCCTCCGTCACTAATTATGGCCCTTGGGGTGCCAAAACGGGTGAATATTCTCTTCTTCAAAAACCCAATCACCACCCTTGCATCATTGGTGGGGAGTGCTGCAGCTTCCACCCATTTGGACACATAGTCTACAGCAACAAATATGTACTTATTGCCATATGAACTGACGAAGGGACCATGAATTCTATTCCCCAAACGTTGAACACCTCAACCTCCTGAATTGGGTTCGTGGGAATCTCATGGCGACGGGAAATGTTCCCGGTTTGCTGGCATTCATCACAACCCTTGACCCATAAATGTACATCCTTAAACATAGTTGGCCAGTAGAAACCTGCTTCTAGAACTTTCGCGGTTGTCACGACTCCTCTGAAATGTCCACCATATACTGATGCGTAACATGCCTGCAAAACAGAAGATTGATCTATCTCGGGGACACACTTACGGATCATATTTTCAACATAAATCCGAAACATATATGGTTCATCCCAATAAGACATGCGGCAATCACGGTAAAACTTTTTCTTTTGCATAGAGGAAAGGTCATAGGGAACTATACCGCTTGCCAGGTAGTTTGCAATGTATGCATACCATGGCACTTCCTCAAGGATCGTGTCGAGTAGCTGCTCATCTGGAATGGTTTCCAGAATCTCTTCTACCTCAACTGCTTTTTCATCTCCTTCCAGTCGCGATAAGTGATCAGCGACTTGATTTTTTGTGCCCTTTCGGTCACGAATTTCTAAGTCGAACTCTTGTAGCAGCAGCACCCAACGAATCAGGCGCGGTTTTGACTCTTTCTTCTCAATCAGGTACCTGGAGCAGCATGATCAGTATAGACAATTACCTTTGAGCCTATAAGGTATGATCTGAACTTGTCAAACGTGAACACTACTGCCAGCATCTCCTTTTCAGTCACAGTGTAGTTCGGCTGGGCTCCACAACGTTCTGCTTGCGCAGTAAATTGGGTGCATGAATTTTTTCTTTCTGTTGTCCTAGCACTGCTCCCACTGCATAGTCACTTGCATCACACATTAGCTCGAATGGTTACTCCCAGTCTGGGGCAACAATGATAGGTGATGTGATTAGTCTCTTCTTCAATTCCTCGAATGCTACCCTGCAATCATCAGAAAACACAAAAGGGTGATCTTTTTCTAGAAACTTACACAAAGGGTTAGAAATTTTGGAAAAGTCTTATATAAATCTCCGGTAGAAATCGGCATGCCCAAGGAAACTTCTGACTGCTTTGACGGATGTGGGTGATGGAAGTTTTTCTATCACATCAACTTTCGCGCGATCTACCTCAATGCTCATGCTTGATACCAAGTGTCCCAAGACTATACCCTCTTGTACCATGAAATGGCACTTCTCCCAGTTTAGTATCAGATTAGTCTCTATACACCTTTTCAACACTCTCCTTAGATTTTTAAGGCAGTCATCGAATGAATTTCCCACTACTGAGAAATCATCCATGAAAACCTCCATTATTTCTTCTACCATGTCTGTAAAGATGGCTATCATGCACCTTTGGAATGTGGCAGGTGTGTTGCATAGGCCAAATGGCATTCTCCAAAAATAAAAAATCCCATAGGGGCAGGTGAATGAGGTCTTCTCTTTGTCCTCTGGATCATAGAGATCTGATTGTACCCTGAGTACCCATCCAGAAAACAAAAATGGGACCTCCCTTCCAGTCTGTCTAACATCTGATCAATGAATGGTGGTCTTTCCGGGTGGCCAAGTTCAACTTTCTGTAATCCATACAGATTCTCCAGCCTGTGACGGTTCGTGTAGAGATCAATTCATTCTTATCATTTTTCATCATCGTCATTCCACCCTTATTTGGTACACATTGCACTGGGCTAACCCAGTTGGTGTCAGAGATGGGGAGTATGATTCCCGCATCTAACCACTTAATAATTTCTTTCTTCACCACTTCCTTCATATTGGGGTTCATCCTTCTTTGGTGTTCTATGGAAGGGTTGTGTCCATCTTCCAGTAGAATTTTATTCATACAGAAGGCTGGGTTGATCCCCTTGATATCTGCCATGGTCCACCCAATTGCAGTCTTGCACTCTGTCAGCACTTGCAAAAGTTGTTCTGCCTGCGCATCTAACAAACTAGATGAGATAATAACAAGTAATGTGGAGTTAGGTCCTAAGAATGCATACCTGATATGGGCGGGCAGCGGCTTCAGCTCCAACTTTGGTGGTTCTTCTATGGATGGCTTGGCTGGGGGAGTTTCCCTTTCCTCTAAGTGCAGGGGCCAAATTCGAGTGGTCTCTTCCAACAACATTTGCCCTCAAGAGCGACCACCCATTCTACCAATTCTTCACCATTAACCTCATCTAGGTTCATGAGGCAATCTTCTAGAGGATCCTCATTGTTCAAAGTCTCATCATCCTCTTCCAAGATTACATCCACGGCATCTATTAAAGAGCAATTGGCGAATTCACTTGGTCGCCTCATAGATTATGCCCGTTGAATGTTATTTCCTCATCATTTAATCTCATCTTGAGCTCTCCAGTTTTGTAGTCAATTAGAGCTCTCCCCGTGGCCAAAAATGGCCTTCCCAAAATTATGGGAATTTCCTCATCAACCCGACAATCCAGAATGACAAAATCTGCTGGGAACACAAATTTGCCAACCTGCACCAACACATCATCAAGGATACCAGAAGGCCTCTTTACTGTCCTATCAGACAGATGTAATAACATGGACGTGGGTCTAGCTCTTCCAATCCCAAGCCTTTTATAGATAGCCAGGGGCATAAGATTTATGCTTGCCCCCAAATCACACAGTGCCTTAGCAAATGCAAAGTTACCTACAGTGCAAGGAATTATGAAACTCCCTAGGTCAGACAACTTCTTAGCAATGGGTCTCATCACAACAGCACTGCAAGTCCGAGTTAGAGTAACTGTGCCCAAGTCTTGGAAGTCAAACTTGCGGGACATCAGGTCCTTCATCATTTTCGCATAACCAGGCATCTCCTTTAAAGCATCACTCAATGGAATATTTACCTGAATTTGCTTCAACATCTCCAAGAACTTCTTATATTGCTCATCTTTTTGATATTTGACCAATCTCTATGGGAATGGTGCTAGAGGTCGTTTCTTTCTTGTGATTTGGTTTTTCTCTTGTTCAGACACTGCCTCCACCACCGGTTCCTGTGCTATCTCAACCTCTTTTTCTTTGCTGGCATCTTCCTGGGCATGTTGTACCGTCACCTCAGTCAACACTGCTGAATCATCTACCTCAATGGAACTGGCACAAATTTCTCAGTAGGTATGCTTTCGCAGCTATCTCTTACTCCAAGTCTAGGTCTCTACCATTACGTAGACTCACTGCCATTAGCTGCTTCGGGCCCTGCTCCTTCAAATTTACCTGAGTGTCTATAGGTAACGTCCCATGAGGACGATTATTCAGCGCCATCGAAATCTGACCCAATTGGACCTTAATATTCTTGATAGCTGACTTGTGTGAATCTACTCTTTCATTTATTTTGGCATTAGACCTAATCACCTGCTGCATCATTACCTCGAGTCTAGCAAACCCATCTTCCTATCTCCCATTGTGTTGTTGTTGAGGTGGATGATAACCCTGCTGCTGATTCTGATTGTTGTAGCCCTGTTGCCTTTGTTAAGGCACCATATTGCCTTATGGTCGCATGGCCCCTATATTACTATTATTATATATTGTGCTGCTGCGGGGCTGGCCTGTATTGTTGATTCTGTCGACTCCAATTCTGACCACCTGGTCTCTGTCCCCCATAGTTGGATGTAATTCATGTTTTTCGGATAGTGTTGGTGATCACCATCGGCACTCCACGGGCCACCAAATGGCTGACTAATGCAAGATGTACATAAGCCCCCATTGGTTGTATCAACTATGTGCAACTGTTGTTTCTGACCTGATTCTTCAACCTTTTTAGTGAGGATGCTCATTTGTGTCATCAGTGTGGCCATATTTTCAGCTATAGAATTGGATTGATCTAAGGCCACTGAGTGGACCACTGAAGTGATGAGGGCGTTTCTGGTTGTCCATCCCGAATTCTGTGTCATCTTGTCGAGCAGGATCGTGCTCTCTTTGAATGTTTTACTCAAGAATGCTCCACGGGTTGAAGCATCAACATTAGCCTTCACGCTATCCGCTACAACCCATGTAGAACCTCTGCCCCAACATCTGCTCGGGAATACCATGGTGTGGACATAAAACCAGCAGCCCTTTGAATCTTTCCCACGTCTCTTGCAATGTTTCTGTTGGTTTCTGTCTGAAGCTCAAGATCTCATCAATTTGCTGAGCAGTCTTGTTGGGTGGATGAAATTTTTTCACAAATTACTTGACTAATTCCTCCCAAGTAGTGATGGAATTTATGGGGAGTGAATTGAGCCAAGTCTGAGCTGCTCCTGTCACAGAGAATGGAAACAACAATAGCTTTATTGCTTTCGGAGTCACGTTGTGTTGTCTTTGTGTTTAACAGATTGACAGGAAATTCTTTAAGTGTTGTTGAGGATCTTCAATGTATGACCCCGAGAATAGTCCCTTATTTTGCAACAAACACAGCATATTGTTTGTGACTTGGAATGAATCAGCCTGTATCTGCGGGACTATAATCACGGTGGCTAAATTGTTTGTTCTGGGTTGTGCCCAATCATACAAAGCAGCCTCTAGCACAAGAGGTGCCACCACCTGCTCATTTGGGTCCTCTACGTTATCCCCATTATCTCTGTTGTTTACCAGATCTGCCATGTTTGGTGCAAGTTGTTCAGTTGAGTTTTGTTGTTGATTCATTTTCCTGTTTGCCCGATTCAAGGCCTTGAAAACTTTCTCATGATCTAATAATGCTTCAAAAACTTCACCGGTTCTTGAGGAGTTTCTAGGCATGCACCCGTAACACCCAAGATTACAAACGTTAAAATTTCAATGTAGTTGATTGAAAGTGAAGAAAATTGACTACACTATCTTCTTTTGACTGTAATTGATAACACCGTTAATTTTCCGGCAACGGTGCCAAAATTTGATCATGCCCAACTATGCCTTATAAAAAGGACTAAGTTGTCGTTGCAAATATATTCCAGATATTAAGTCCAGAGTCGAATTTCACAGAGAATTAACCTATCAATTATTGTTATCAGACTCACACAATTCCATGTAATCAACTTCCACAGATATTTAAATAATAAATGGTTGGTTTTCTACTAATTATTACTTAATGAAACTTTAGTAACTAAGAGCTAACTAAAAATGGGTTGTAAACAATAACAGGAATGATCTAAGGTTATGATTTCCCCTATTGTAGGAATCCATTCCCGCTATTTGGTATAAATTTGCCTAAACTTCTGTATTGATCATGAGCACTCTGACTGCCGTAAATCTCTCCCAAGTAATTACGATAATATACTAGACATTCTCTCCCCAGTTACACTAGCTAGCTTTAATTACAGCTCACTTAAATTGCACCTAAGGTTTCGTTATCCCTAATCGCACCTTTAAACCCTTCGTTATTGATCTCTCATATACGTCGGGAGTGATGTTGTTCAACATCGACCAAAATATGCACTCTCTCCCGAGTATACATACTAAATACGAACAGCTAATTGATGTCTCTTCAATTAACTACAACAAGCATGTAGTTGAACAAATAGAGATTAAACTTTGGAAAATCTATATTAATATAGCAAGAATTTATTCCTTCAATAGGTTCCACCAAAACCCTAGATTAGATGTTTAGATACTCATACTAAAATAAGATAAAGCCATAAGATGGTTCATAATTCACAATTTAATGATAAAAAGAAGAAGAATGAAAAACTCTAATGATGACTTGATCTTCTGTTACTTGTTATTGCCTCCAATTAGGTCTAAAACAAGCTTCCCAAACTGACTTTGGGCGAGTTTTTGGGTTTATATAGGGTTAGGTTAAATTCCCAGCGATTTACACTTCAGCCCCCAAACTTCTTGGCAGTCTCATGCTCGACCACGGTGGCGGTCCCAACCGCAGACTCGACCGTGGTTATTTTGCATCATTCTGTTTCTGACCGCGCTCCAACCGCGTTCCAGGCCGCGGTCGCGGTCCTGGACTTCAGCGTAATCTTTGCCTTTTCCTTGCTCTTTTTCATCCGGGCTATCCTCGGTATGTATAAATTTGACTTCAAAACACTCTTTATCTTCCTCCTAGTTCGGAGTAGCTCCTACAACGCATCTCAATTACAGCATTTTTTATCTTTTATCATTCAAAACATCAATAAAGTATGGTTAATTTAGAGCATAAATAGCATCCAAATTGTATAATATAGGCTACTATCACTTACCTAGTTTGAAACTCGTGAAAAATCCCTCTGAAATTGCCAAAATCCAAGACTTAAAACTCAAAATGACCAAAAATGTCGGACTCCCAAATTTATGCATTCTGTCCAGCATTTTCGCTTTTGCGGACAAGAATTTCACATCTGCGAACTTGCATTTGCATAGCCAGCTTGCCAGGCCAAATTTCGCACCTGCGGAATTCCAGTCGCATTCGCGACTACGCAGAAGCACTGATGAATCCGCAATAGCAACGAGTTGCGCATTTGCGATCCTTGCACCGCACAAGCGGGCATCGCACCTGCGCTCCAAGCTTCGCAGAATACTCTTAGGTTTTCCGGCCATGTAAATGGTTCTCCGATTCAGGTCCTCGTCAATGGTGGTAGTATAGACAATTTCATTCAAACTAGGATCGCGGCATTCCTTCAATGACCATTGAACCGATTTCGAGTTTTTATGTCGTGGTAGGTAGTGGACATCGCTTACGTTATGATGTGATTATTCGGCAAATCCCCCTCACTATCCAAGGTTGTGAGATCATTTTATATTTCTATGTGTTTGCCCTATATGGTGCTGATTTTGTTCTGGGGGTGTCATGGTTGGCCACATTGGGCCCGGTTCTCACTGATTATGCCACGCATGTCCTTGAGTTCTCTCACAATGGCAGCACCATGAGATGGCAAGGTGATCCACCGACTATGCTCCAACTGGTGCAATTGCACAGTTTGCGTCGTTTAGCTTCAACAGATGCCATTTCTTCATTTTTTCGGTTGGAACTAGTTCAGGAAGAATAAAAGGTTTTAGAGTCTGTGCTTACGGAGTCTCCACCTACCGATCTTCAGGATTTACTCACTTCCTTTGCTGATGTTTTTCAAAAACCCCAGGGCCTTCCCCCAGTGCGTCCTCAAGATCATGCGATCCATTTGCAGCTTGGTTCCGGTCCCGTGAATGTAAAACTGTATCGCTATCCATACTTTCCGAAACAGGTTATGGAACAACTTGTTTCAGAAATTCTCAAAGAAGGGGTCATTCGACCTAGTACGAGTCCTTTTTCGTCGCTAGTATTGCTAGTTCGAAAGAAGGATGGTACCTGACATTTTTGTGTGTATTATTGCGTCCTCAATTCTATCACTGTGCGTGACCGTTTCCCTATTCCTACAATCGATGAACTATTTGATGAATTACATGGAGCTTAGTTCTTCTCGAAATTGGATTTTTTATCAGGGTATCATCAAATTCGGGTACGAGTCGAGGACATTGAAAAGAAGGCATTTAGAACCCATGACGGTCACTTTGAATTTTTGGTTATGCCATTCGGTTTATCTAATGTGCCATCCACTTTTCAAGCTACCATGAATTCTATTTTTCGTCCCTACTTGCGTAGTTTTGTGTTGGTCTTCTTTGACGATATTCTCGTCTACAGTCCAACTTGGGCTGGTCATCTGGAACATCTTAGTTTAGTGTTGAAACTTTTACGCCAACACAGTTTAGTGGAGAAGCAGAGCAAGTGTTCGTTGGTGCAAATAATTGTTGATTACCTTGGACATGTACTCTCTATTCAATGATTGGCTGTGGATCCTAGCAAAATTGCCATTATACAGCAGTGGCCAGCCCCAAGAAATATCAAGGAGGTCCGGAATTTTTTGGGGCTCACAAGGTATTACAGGAATTTTATCCATCATTACGCTTCTATGGCTGCTCCTTTAACTGACTTACTGTGTCGTGATGCTTTTCTATAGACTGAGCGCACACATACGGCCTTGAAACCTTGAAAGCATGCTTGAGATCTACCCCCGTCCTTGCGTTGCCCGATTTTAGTCATGAGTTTCAAGTGGAAACAGATGCATCAGGAGTTGGGATTGGTGCGGTACTGTCTCAAAAGGGGCATCATGTGGCATTCTTCAGTCAAAAATTAAGCACCAGAATGCAAGGATCTTCCACCTACCACCACGAAATGTTTTCCATTACACAACTGTTAGTAAATGGTGTCAATACCTACTTGGCAGAAGATTCACAATACTTACAGACCAACAAGCTCTCTGTAACCTTACCACGCAAATCATACAAACCCCGGAACAACAGAAGTGGCTTTGTAAGTTAGTTGGGTATGATTTTCGCATCCTATATCGCCCGGCGAAACAGAATTTAGTAGCTGACACTCTCTCCCGAGCCCCTGATGCTACTTATTTGGCCATTACTATGCAAATACATGCCCTTGTCGAGGAATTGAGAGAACTCAACAAGAACCACCCGGAGTTGCTTGACATTCAGACATCTATTAAGCAACAATTAGACTCTGTCATTGACTTCACCTTTAGAGAAGTTTTGTTATTTTATAAAGGACGCTTGGTAATTCCCACTGTTTCCTGTCTCAGACAACAAATTTTATAGGAATTCCATGCTACTTACATTGGGGGACATGCTGGTATAGCCCGTACTTTGCACCGTGTGGCCTCAAATTTTTATTGGAAACATATGAGGAGGGATGTGCATTCGTTTATCTCAACTTGTTCAATATGTCAATAGATGAAGGATATCCACCATCATCCAGCGAGATTATTGCAACCTTTGCCTACGCCCGATTTGGTGTTTAAAGACATAGCAATGGAGTTCATCACCTGCCTTCCAGCTTCAAGTGGCAAAGCAACTATTATGACAGTAGTGGATCGGTTGACTAAATTCGACCACTTTATTGCATTACCCTCAACATTCTCTACTCGGACTGTGGCTGAGGCTTTCATTGTCGGGGTCATCAGGTTACATGGGCCTCCAAGATCAATAGTAACTGACCGAGACCCAAGATTTATACACTCCCTTTGGCAGGAACTAAACAGGATGCAGGGCACCACGTTAGCGATGAGTACCGCGTACCATCCCCAAACTGATGGTCAAGCGGAAGCGCTCAACAAATGTGTAAAGCAATATCTTCGTTTTTTTGTAGCAGACTCTCCCTCTGCTTGGGTGGCTATATTACCATGGGCAGAATATTAGTACAACACAAATCTACAAACTTCAGCAGGAATGACCCCTTTCCAGGCTCTTTATGGTCGAGAGCCACATACTATTGCTCGATATATATTGGGCAGCAACAGTATTGAACTCGTGGAGAAGTTCCTTGTGCAGCGTGATACAGTTTTGGAACTCATAAAGCAAAACTTAGCTAAGGCTCAACGACGGATGAAAGCCTTGGCTAATAAACATCGAAAAGATCTACACTATGAAGTCGGGAGTGGGTCTATGTGAAGCTTAAACCGTATCGTCAACATTCTGTGCGACAACAAAAGCAACATAAGTTGGGTAGAAAATATTTTGGACCATTTGCGCATCTTGAAAAGGGTAGGCAATGTTGCCTATAAGCTGGAGCTGCCAGCTGCTGCTAGGGTTCATCCTGTCTTTCATATATCCATGCTCAAGAAGTGTACGGGCCAGCCTGACAATCAGATTACACCTCTTCAGCCGACTGATTTTGCTACTGCTATGCCTCCGAGCGAGCTGAACCTTGAGGACAAGGTTCTCATTGGAGATGGGGGTAATGTTGTGAACACAATCTTAGACGAAGCTGACAAGGCGGATGAGTTGGAAGTTGATGTGGCAATTGAAAATGAATTGGATAATGAAGCGATGAAGGGCAATTTGGGTAGAGGCAAACGCAAAAAACAACCACCTGCAAGGCTAATGGATTATGTAGTGAGTGCTAAATGAAAGTGTGTGGGCCGGAGTTAGTTATATATAGCAGACGTAGGCATCGTAGTGAAATAGTCAAAAGTTATTATGGAAATATTCCCTTCTCACCCCACTCCTCTGTATTTCTGATCTCATCCCCCTTCTTATGCTTCTCATCCCCAACTTCTTTTTATTGTCATTTTTAGTTGTAATTTTCAATATAATCAAAGTTGCTGTTGTTATTGGCTAAGTTTAGTAGCCCTTTGTTACACTTCGTTTCCTCATCTCTTTGAAAACACGGAGTATGTTCAATTTGCCTCCTTAATCGACATTCCAAACTTTTCCCTCAATGCGCTAACGTGCACCCTCGTTCTTGCAGAATCGGTGGCGGAGGAGGAGGATGTGACAGCGAGCCGGCGTTCTGTAGATCAAAATCCGTCGGAATTCCATTCATTAAATCGCGAAATAGTAATACCAGCGACCGGAGAAACCCGCCGGCGGGTGAGAAGAGTACTAAAACAGCGTCGTTTTGGTGGATTTTTAAATCCAGCAAGGAATCGGAGAGGAAAGAGAACGAATTAGATTTGAAAGCGAAAACTGCTCAAAATAATTACTATAATACTACGAGGATTAAGGAATTATCGAGGATGATGATAGTGAGATCGAAATCGGCAAATGTAGATATGACGTCAGTCTCTGGTGGAAATGATTTCATGTCGCCGGGGAAGTTGAAAGGATGGGATATGCTAAGTCCGATGAAGGTTTTCCGGCAATCCAAAGCTTTAAAATTGGTTTAAGAGCAAGGGCCTTATTACTGAGGCAGGTAAAATTTTCATTAAAAGGATCTAAGAAAAAGGATACATATGGTATATATACAAAAAATTGGTTTTATTTATTTATAGTTCTATATATTGTAACTTTTTTAGTGAAGAATATTTGAACCATTTAGTGAAATATAATGTGTTTACCATTATGAAATATAATGTGCACACTTTTCACTAAGATAATTGATGCAGATAACTGCATGAATATATATATCATAGTAAATCAATGCTTATTAATCTGACTTTGATGATTTTATTTAAGCAAAACATCGAATTGATGAAAATGGGGATCATAATTTTTTTTCTTAAAAGAAAAGTGAATAGAACTAAGCAATTTATAAATAGTACTCCTAAAACTTTATACCTAAATAAGAATATAGATGGATTTTTATGTTTAAAAAATAAGATGGGGTTTCTTTTCTTCTTTTTTGATTTTCCACCCGATGTTCTATTTGTAAAGGGATTATAATTTACCCGATTTTGTACCATGTAAGACTTATTAAAAGAAAAATATATCAAGCTTTTGATATCCGTAAACTCCAAACTGAAACTTCTAATTAAAGGTAGAAGAATCGTATTTATCCTAGTAAGATGATTTTTCACATGAGGGCACAAATTGGTACATATAATTGGTATTTAGCTAATATAAACTTGTGATTGAGATCACCTTGTGTAGGTGTGCTAACATTAATTACTAGATAGATAAAGATAAAAATGCGGTCAATTATAGATTGATAATAACTTGAGAGGAAAAGCAAATCAAATCCAGTCATAGCACATGTAAGGTGTTGTCTCTTTTTAATGCAGAAATCTGCACATATCAGTTCATATATTAGGTATTATGCAGTGTTCAATATAAATAAGATTCATTTAACATTAATAAGAGTTCTAGAAATGGAAAAACCTCTTCTGAGTAGAGATACGTCCAAAAGTTAAACTTTATGGATCTGAAATTTAGGACAATAATAGTTGGGCTTGAAATTTTAAATATTTGTTCATATTTGTGAATTTTTTAATATAAACTCTTGGTCAAAACTATTAAATTCAGTCGAACTCATATACTACTCTACATCTGCCCCTAGTAGGGGGAGCCCTTTCTTTTTCTAGTAGGCCCTACAAGAAAAAAAATCTGATTAGTAGTGTTGCATTTCTCAGCAAATTTCTCAATGTACACTTGAGAGTACTCTCTACTTGGCAGATTTCTTACTCATTCTGATTTAGTTGTTAGCATCGAAGGGACTTTGGGATTGCGAATATGAAGGTTATGGAAAATCTTTGGTTTGCTATCCTTGATGAATGATGCAGTTTAGGAAAATCTTTAAATTATCTCAATATAGAAAATGTTAGATCAATAGCATAATTAACGCTACCATGATGCTACATTGCGCTTGCACTGACATGACTTGCAAACAACTCTGAATGATACAGTTTAGGCAAATCTTTAAACTATCTCAATATAGAAAATGTTAAGTAGCATAACTAACGTTACCATGATGCTACGCTGAGCCTGCACTGGCATGACTTGCAAACAACTCAGACACTATAAGCCCGCTAGCTACAATAAAAAAGCAGCGCTAACAAGCCAGAAAATAGATGCACAAAGGCACAATGACTTTTGTGCGCAATTTGATTACACCCTTGCTTCTTAATTTCAGGCCTGAGCTTGATAAATTGTAAATTAGTCAAATATAACTTTATGTTAAGCAATTAGCAAACTAGTTAAGCCAGAGAAGGAAAAATGGCAGAAGCAATTTTCGTTTGGATCTAGATAAACCAAGGAAGATAGGCATAATGCTTTCACAAAAAATCAAACAGCTAAAAAGCTTGAAACTAAAAAGACAGACTTTCTTGACAATAACTCATTAGGTTTCAGTAATTAATATTTCTTCCTTTTCTTTTGAAATGAATCAAAAAAACTCTTACCCAAAATAAATATAAAGAGGGCAAGTGATAAAGAGCAAATGACACAAATAAATATAGCTAGGGTTGTAGAAGGTAGCACAACGTACAAGCCAGACATAAATGCTATCATCATTGCTAGCATGGCAACCAAGGCAAGGACGCCAGCAGCTACATAACGACTCAACATTTTGTTCTCTTTCTCGTAAGTTGCAAGATAATGCAGAAAAACAGCAGCTGTGGAAGATATCATAGCAATGGTATCTGTTACCGCGAATGCTTTGAACGCTGTTTTCTTGGATATGATTGCCATGCCTTTATTCGGACCATCATCACCATCGTAACCACCAGGAATTGTGAAGCCAGCCGCGAAAGAAACCGTTAATATAAGTGTAACAACTATCAAATGTGTGTTTGCTCTTTCTTTCCATACTTCCATGCGTCCTTTGAACCACTTCTTATCTAATACTTCCTGAAATTAAATAGAGAGTTAAAAATCTATAGTTATGCCATTTTTGTATGTGTTGTAAAACTAACTCATAAAGTAAGTATTTTTAATATATAGGAAAAGACCAAAAAGAAACAAATATTTACCCATCTGATATTGTTGCGATCTAATTCTTCCCAGCAAGGGTGAGATTGAAACGACACGCTTTTCCCTGTAACCTCGTCTGGCATGTTCCCGTCAGCGTCTCTTTGCACAAAGATATTATTGTTCCAGTGTTGATCTTCGAATAATGTTATCATTTTCCAACGTTCCTTCGCGTATGCAATGTGAAGAACATTTTGGCCTTGGCTAGTGACTGCGTCTAAGGAATCTGGACACTGCTCAATAATCTCTTCCACGGCCTGTATTTTATTATTGATAACTGCTAAATGCAGAGGTGTTTTATTTTCTTCTTTAATAGTTCCATAAGCCATATTTTTATCTGCCACTATTAATATCCTCACTGGTAGTTTAAACCCTACGTAAGCCGCGAAATGGAGAGGATTCCACCCAAAATCATCTACTTGCTTTGTCAGACTTGGTTCTTTTCTTAGTATCATTTCCATGCATTCTATCCAAAAGAAATATCCTAGTTAGTAAGGGCATCACTCCAACAAATGTCAAAAATGGAGGAAAAAATATAGTTATTGAATATTTAGAAGAGAAACAATTTCTTTATCTATGCTTTCATTTTCCTTTCTTCTTCTTTTTAATTTATTGTAGACATCACCAACGTTTTTAATATCGACTTGACATCAGCAAAATAATTTGAGACAGAGGGAGTATAAAATATCATAAAAGAGAAAGTCCAAGTATATATTTCAATTCTCAAGAAAAATGACATCCCTTCTCTTTTCTAAGGCTAACAATTTATGAATTCCATACAAATAAGGAACACATAAATTATATATTCCTTGTTGGAGAGCTCGTATTGATCTTCCTGATCTACAAAGACAATATCCTCTATGATGACATCCAGAGCTTGATTTTAAGTGGAAAGTGGAGGGAGGGGGGAATCCATAAGGGGATCTAGTGTTCAAACTGGGGTAGATCAGAGCTAGAAAGGTCTGAAAAAGTTATAAAGAGGTCTTTTTGCCTATATTTTTGAATCCCAAGAAAACTCGCAACCGCTACAGCCTCTGTCTTTCGGGGTGGTGAGTACTCTATGTGCACAGTATAAATTCCCTACTGTATAATAGCCTGCAAACCACACAAGGCATGCCCTGTGCGACAAGCTCGACCAAGAAGGCATTGAGAGGGGGATCGATCTTGATGGATATAAATTATTTATATAATTTCATATGTAAAAAATAAGTTTCTAAAATGAAATACGAATAATGATATTCTATCCTTGCATATTTCTAAAAAATCTTGTCAAGAAGAAAGAAATTATGAAAAAGAAGAAAAGAGGCTAAAAGACAAGAGAATGAAGCAATGCCACAGTTGCACACATCATCTTTATATTCGCAAATGTGGAATATACATATGGGCTTATGGAAAGAGATAAAATTAGAGATGAAAAGGAGCATAGTTGCATATGTGAAATCTATATACGCAAGGTCACATTCGCATACATGAAACTTACATTTGCAAGACTAACTCATGAAGTCAAGAGTGAAGCACAAGTGTCATAATTGCATATATGGAATCTACATACACAAAGGTCACTTTGCATACATGAATTTTACATTCGCAAAAGTGGAACATGACAAAAGCTACTCATCTTTTTCTATAAATAGCAAGCTCTCTTTGTATAAGGAGATCCAATCTTTGTAAGACAAGAACTAGACTTGGTCTTCTTTTCTTGTAGTAAAAATATTTTCTTAGTCTTTTAAATATTTCTAGTCGTCTAAATATCTTTTTAAGCTTTTCTTACTCCATAATGGAGAAATCTCTTTTCGTTGAGATAGTTGATGAACCTTGATATATTTTATAATATTATCTCAGTTTTTATATATTCTTGGCTTGAAACTTTTTATTTTTATATCATACTGTGCTGGAATGATGATTTTTAATTACTCTATTATCACGTCTACATATTTATCTCTAAGTTATTCTTATATTAATTTTGTAATTCTCAGGGAGCAAAATTAATACATAATAACTAATGAATAAACTATTATTTCAAGTCAGTAATCTTGCTTGCCTCAGTTTTAATTCTCGCAGAGGAATTGTTGTAGGCAAGATTATTGATCCGCAGTAAAAATATTCTCACGAAGTTTTTACTTTCTTTTAGCACAATTCAAGCAAGAAAAATATTTCAGTTTAAACGTCACTAGTCTTAAGTTGATTAATTAACATAATTCTCACGGAATATTATTAATTAGTTATTTCTTAGTGAAAAAAATATAATTGTATTAGAAATAAGCAATTATGCTTTAAATAAATAAATGTAGAAATTAAGATTTTATTCTAATAATATTATCAAGTGAATTCAATGATTCCCATATCTTTTTAAAATTACAAATCTTCCAAAAGCTATTTGTTTTGTTTAAGTAATTAACAAGTTTTAAACCTCAATCACTTTTCATCAATTTTATTCTCTCAAATAGTATTTAAGACTACCTGTATGTGCTTTTATTATTTTATGACTTGCGGGGATGGTTAGTTCGGGTTTGGAAGGATTCGAGTTAAAATCGGAACACTTAGTTCCTTAATAATGGCTTAAAATGGTTAAGTTTGACTTGAGCCAACCTTTTGAGTAAACAACCTCGGAATCGGAATTTGACGGACCCAATGGGTTCAAATGATGATTTTTGACTTGGGCGTATGCTCAGATTGGGTTTCGGATGATCCGGAAGCGTTTCGGCGCTTAGTAGTGAAAGTTGGCTCATTGAAGGTTTTCAAGTTCTTTAAATTTGGTTTGAAGTACATTTTGGTGTTATCGAGGTTCGTTCGGGATTTTGAGCTTGGAAGTAGTTCCGTATGGTGATTTATGACTTGCACGCAAAATTCGGTGTCATTCCGAGTAGTATAAGTATGATTCAGTGTGTTCGGAGTAAGTTGGAAGAACTTGAAGTTCATAAGTTGATTCGATTTGGTTTGGGTGTGATACTTAGTTTTGATGTTGTTTCACACATTCCGAGGGTTCGAGAGAGCTCATTTTATGTTTACGAACTTTTTGGTATATTTGGACAGGGCCTCGGGTGCTATTCGGATGATGTGCGGAACATGTTTGGACTTGGAATCATTGCTGAGGCAGCAGCAGTTCTGGTGCGTTCGCACCTGCGAGAAACTAGTCGCAGGTGCGAGCTCGTATGTGCGAGCAAACAAGCGCAAGAGTGGCTGAGAGTGGACTGGCCAGTACCCACAGAAGCATACTCGTTTCCCGCGATGGGGGGATCGCAGAAGTGGAGGGAGGCAGCATGACATGGGTCGCAGGTGCGCGAGGCGAGCCGCAGAAGCTGGCTCGCAGATCCAAAATTATTTTGCAGGTACGACCAGTGCTGGACCGTGCGTGTTCCATAGAAGCGGATAACTTCTCGCAAAAGCGGCGAAGCTACCGCATATGTGAAATCGCTGGAGGCAGTGAGGTCCATTTAATCCAGACTTAAGCTCTTTTCCCCATTTTCATTTAGAGAAGTCGACTTTAGAGCTCTTGGAGAGGGGTTTTTCGCCTATCATCATGAGGTAAGTAATTCCCACTTAAAATGAGTTTAATACGCGGAACTTGGGTAGATTTTTAACATGTAAATTGTAAAAATCATGGGTTTAGTTGAAAATTCAAGATTTTGATGAAAATGGGATTAGGCCACGAAAATAACTATGGAATTGGGAAGAAATTATATGTTTGAGTTCGTGAGGTTATGGGTAACATTTATCTTCAAAAATTTCCGAAATTCGGGCACGTGGGGGTGAATTTTAAGAATCTTCTAATTTTTGTTGAGAAATCACTCTAATAGGTAAATTATGAACTTTGAGCATGTATTGGTTAATTTATATAATATTTGGCTAGTTTTGGATTGTTCAGCACCAACTTGAGGCTTTACAGTAAATTTGTGGGCCGAAAAGTGAGCTTTGGGACGAGGTAAGTCTCTTTCCTAACCTTGTAAGAGGGAATTTACCCCATAGGTATTTTAAATTGCTATTTGATTCTAATTATGGGTGCTACATATGCACGAAGTGAAGAGAGTCCGTGCGTAGCTACAAATCGTTCTTATGTCCGGGTAGGTTTAGGACCCTACCATGAAATACTTGTATTGTTTGCACTCTACTTATTAATTTAAGTGCTTAATTTATATTGAAACTTGTTAAAGGATCTGTAAAGACCGAACTTCACTTATTTTGAGTTTTGGAGAATTTCTCGCCATTGATAGAAATTGTGTTTCCTTATGAATTAGTCTAGTGATAGCCTTTAAATCGGATGTCTATAGTGTATTCTCTCTTCTTGTGGAGAGGGTTGAACGCCTCGGCAGTATAATAGATGCATTTATGATTCGTGTCGGTCAACCCTCGGTGGTGTACACATTATTCTGGATCTGACCGTACGACCTCGACATAAATCATGTGCGATAATGTTCGGAGTCTGATCACACTTGATATTATTTTTATGACTTGAAAAATTATAATTTACTTAATGGCCCATAATTATTGAAGTTAGTATGTGTCGGTGGAGATTTTAGATTGACTTTTAATTAAAGAATCACTTATTTACTGTTGTTATTGTGTTATTATTGTTATTACTGATGTATTCCATGCTTATTGGAAAAAAATCATATTTTTTATTGGCCCATAGTAAGTGTCTATGTCGACCCCTCGTCACTACTTCTTCGAGGTTAGACTGGATACTTACTGGGTACATGACGTTTATGTACTCACGCTACACTTCTATACTAATCGTGCAGGATCTAAGGCAGGTGCATCTAGCAGTCATTCAGGTGTGCACCCCCGATACCCCGAGGCATAGTGGTGAGCTACTCTCTGAGTCCGTTTTGCAGCACCCACAGTCTCTCTTTTGTATTTAGATTCTGTCTATCTTATTTTGTACAGCAGCATAGGTGTTCTGTATATTCTACTAGATGCCCATACACTTGTGACACTGGATTTTGGGGAACATTTTAGTAGACAGTTTATATGTTTGAGTATTTATTTCATTGCATTTGCGCCTTCACTAGTTTACGCTTTACTTTACTATAATTTTCCACTTTTCATCTTCTTAATAAATAAAAATCAACGAATTTGAAATTATTAAAAAAATAAATACATGTCTAGTTCACTATCGGCTTGCCTAGCGACGACTTTGGGCGCCATCACGGCCTATAGGAGAATTCGGGTCGTGACAACTTGGTATCAGAGCACTAGGTTCACGTAGGTCTCACAAGTCATGAGAAGGTCTAATAGAGTCTTGCGGATCGGTGCGGAGACGTCTATACTTACTTAGAGGGGCTATAGGGTGTTAGGAAAATTTCTCCTTCTTTGTCTCCTATCCTGCAGTTAATGTTGTGCTAAGTATCTTTCTCTTATTCTCTCAAGGATGGTGAGGATGTTCTCGGGAGATGTACCATACCGTGGATGAGCTGCTCCCCCTGCTTTTAGAGGCTGAGGCCGAGGGAGGGCTCCAGCTTGTGCTAGAGGATGAAGGTGTCCTAGAGTTGCTCCTGTTGTGCCACCAGTGGATCTAGTGGAGGATCATGTTATTGAGGAGCAGGGTGAGGTACCTGCAGCAGAGCCAGACAAGCGAATTTCATGTTTGCACCAGGATTCCAAGAGGTCATGGGTTGTATGTTGCGGTTTATGGACTCTATGACGTAGGTTGGTTTATTTCTAGTAGACCTAGCCATATCTCAGGCGGGAGGAGGAGAGCAAACCCCTACCGCTTAGGCTCCAGGTCATGCAGCTGTCGTATATCAGATCCCGGGTGCACTACTCGTGGGTAGAGCTTAGCCAATTGCAACGGCTATACCAGAGCCCAGACCAGCTGCGGCCGGCGAGCCTTAGAAGCTATTGGATAGATGGACCAAGATACATCCTCCTGCCGTTGGAGGTGAGTGACATGAGGACCCCCAGGACTTTATTGATCGTTTAAGAGACAGACTGCACAACATGAGGATATTGGAGTCCCACAGGGTGGACTTTACCACCTTTCAGGTGGAGGGCAGGGCATGTAGATAGTAGTAGTCCTATCTTCTCAGCAGGCTAGTAGGTTTTTCTTCCTTGAATTGGGACCAGTTCACACATATCTTTCTGGAGAGATATATCCCACCCTCTTAGAGGGAAGAGTTACGGGGTCAATTCGAGCGACTACGGCAGGGTCAAATGTCCATGACTAACTATGAGGCGAGATTCTTTGAGTTGTCTCGCCATGCACTTATGATACTCCCCACTGATGAAAAGAGAGTGTGGAGGTTCATTGTGGATTTGCACTATGCTATTCAGGTCACTATGGCTCGAGAGGTTAATATGGGGACTCCTTAAAAGCAGGTTGTGGAGATAGCTCGGAGGATCGAGGGTATTCGTCAGCAGGCTGAGAGCGTATGCCGAGGGACAAGCGATTTTGATACTCTATAGGGTTTAGTGGTGCTCCGTCTGGGGGCAGAGGTCAGTTTGTGAGGGTCCACTCTAGCAGGCCCACCTATCCAGCACCGGTACCTTCTCAGGGTGCTCCAGTGCGGCCATATTTCAGCGCCATTCCAACGAGCTCCTACTGTCCACCAGTTATTCAGGGTTCCTCCGGTGGGAGTTCAGGTCCCCAGAGTCTCCTACCATCCACCGGCTATTCATGGTTACTCCCGTGGGAGTTCATCTCCCCAGAGTCAGACTCAGGGTCAGTCATTTTCCGCACCGAGGAGTTGTTTCTTGTGCGGGTATATTGGTCATGTGAGTAGATTCTGCCCCAGGATTCGGGCAAGGCAGTACAGTAGGGTCATCAGCCCATGATTACCGCACCAACCGTCCGGCCTCCCAGAGGCAGAGGGCAGGTGGGTAGGGGTCGTCCTAGAGGTGGAGGCCAGTCAGGTGGTGCTCCAGCTAGGTTCTATGCCTTCCAACCAGACCAGATGCAGTGGCCTCATATACCGTGATCACAGGTATTATTTCTATTTGCGGTAGGGATGCTTCGGTACTATTTGATCCAGGGTCTACGTATTCATATGTTTCATCTCTGTATGTTCATTTTCTAGGTGTTCCTCTGCGAGTTCTTGAGTACTCCAGTATATGTGTCCACGCCAGTGGGTGATGTCGATCGGATTTACCGGTCCTGTATCGTGAACTTCTGTGGTTATGAGACTAGATTGGGTCTTTTGTTGCTCGATATGACCGACTTTGAGGTCATGGGCATGGACTGGTTATCTCCATATCATGTCGTCCTTGATTTCCATGCCAAGACTATTAACTTGGCGATACTAGAGTTGCCTAGATTGGAGTGGAAGGGTTCATCTGTCAGTGCAACTATTTGGGTTATCTCCTTTCTGAAGGCTCGACACATGGTCGAGAAGGGTTATTTGGATTATCTAGCTTATGTTCGGGATACTGCTGCAGAGACTCCGACGACTGATTCTGTGCCCGTGGTTCGGGAGTTCTCAGATGTGTTTCCTTATGATCTACCAGGCATGCCACTAGATCATGATATCGATTTCTATATTAATTTGGCTCTAGGTACCCAGCCTATCTCTATTTTATCATGTCGCATGGCTCCGAAAGAGTTAAGGGAGTTGAAGGAACAGCTTGAGGAGTTGCTAGCAAAGGGGTTCATCAGACCGAGTGTGTGGCTTTGGGGTGCACTGGTATTGTTCGTGAAGAAGAAAGATGGGATTATGTGGGTGTGCATTGACTACCACTAGTTAAACAAAGTTACCATTAAGAATAAGCACTTGTTGCCGTGTATTAATGATTTGTTTGACCAGTTATAGGGTGTCATGGTGTTCTCTAAGATCGACTTGAGATCTGGGTATCATCAGCTAAATATTCGTGTTATGGATGTTTCAAAGACGGCCTTCCAGACTAGATATGGCCACTATGAGTTTGTGATGTCATTCAGTCTGACCAAAGCCCCGACGTCGTTTATGGATTTGATGAACCAGGTGTTCCACCCGTATATTGACTCGTTTTCCATTGTCTTCATTGATGACATATTGATCTACTCGCGTAGCATGGAGGAGCACGAGTAGCATTTCTAAGTGGTGTTTTAGACCTTGCGGGAACAGAAGCTATATGCTAAGTTCTCTAAGTGCAAGTTCTGGTTAGATTATGTGGTATTCTTGGGGCATATTGTATCAAGAGAGGGTATTAAGGTAGATCCCAGGAAGATCGAGGCAGTCCAGAGTTGGCCTCGCCCTACCACAGCGACCGAGATCAGGAGCTTCTTGGGGTTAGCAGGTTATTATCGTCGGTTTTGTGCAGAGCTTCTCATCTATCGTAGCATCTTTAACTAGATTGACCCAGAAGGGTTCTCCATTCCGATGGTTTGATGATTGCGAGGCGAGATTTCAGAAGCTCAAGATCGCACTGACTACAACACCGGTGTTAGTGTTGTCTTTCGGTTCAGGGATGTATATAGTGTATTATGATGCTTCACGTGTTGGCATGGGTTGTGTATTGATAGAGTAGGGGCGAGTTATTGTATATGCTTCACGTCAGCTGAAGCCCCACGAGAAGAATTACCCCGTATATGATTTGGATTTGGCCGTGATAGTTCATGCTCTTAAGATCTAGAGGCATTATCTTTATGGGGTGTCCTGTGAAGTTTACGCTGATCATCGCAGCTTGTAGCATTTATTCAGACAGAGGGATATCAATCTGAGGCAGCACAGGTGGCTTGAGTTACTAAAGGACTATGATATTACCATTCTTTATCATCCGGGCAAGGCAAATGTGGTTGCGAATGCCTTGAGAAAAAAGGCATAGGGTATGGGCAGTTTGACATTTATTTCAGCGGATGAGAGGCCATTGGCTTTGGACATTTAGTCCTTGGCTAATAGACTCGTGAGGGTTGATATTTCCGAGCCCAGTCGAGTTCTTGCATGCGCCGTTGCTTAGCCTTCATTATTCGAGCAGATCAAGGCTTGTCAGTATGACGATCCACACTTATTGGTTCTCAAAGAGACGGCACTATGAGGTGGTGCCAAGGAGGTTACTATCGGTGAGGATGGTGTTCTATGACTCCAGGGTCTTCTATGTGTTACTAATGTTGATGGCTTGAGGGATAAAATTCTAGAGGAGGCACACAGTTCTCGGTATTCTATTCATCTAGGTGTTACGAAGGTATATCACGACCTGAGGCAGCATTATTGGTGGCGGTGGATGAAGAAGGACATAGTTGAGTATGTAGGAAGGTGTCTAAATTGCCAGCAGGTTAAGTATGAGCACTAGAGGCCCGATGGCCTACTCCAGCAGACGATTATACCTGAGTGGAAATGGAAGTGCACTACTGTGGACTTTGTAGTTGGGTTGCTGTGGACCTTGAGGAAGTTTGATGCAGCTTGGGTCATTGTCGACAGGTTGACCAAGTCGGCACACTTCATTCCAGTTGCGACTGCGTATTCTTTAGAGAAATTGGCCCAGACTTACATTCAGGAGATTGTTTGGTTGCACGGTGTACCTGTTTCCATCATTTCATATAGAGGCCCTCAGTTCACTTTACACTTCAAGAGAGTAGTTCAGAGCGAGTTGGGGACCCAGGTGGAGCTCATCACAGCCTTTCACCCGCAGACCGACGGGCAGTCGGAGCGGACAGTTCAAATTCTAGAGGATATGCTCAGAGCATGTGTCATTGACTTCGGAGGTCAATGGGATAGATTCTTGACATTGGCCGAGTTTTCTTACAACAACAGATATCATTCCAACATCGAGATGGCCACATTTGAGGTTTTATATGGTCGGCGATGTCGTTCGCCTATCGGATGGTTCGAGCCTGGCGAGGCTAAGTTATATGGTACTGATTTAGTGAAGGATGCCTTGGAAAAGATAAAGTTTATTCAGGAGCGACTACGCACAGCACAGTCCAGACAGAAGAGTTACGCAAATCAGAAGGCGCGTGATTTATCATTTACGGTGGGCAAGAAGGTTCTCTGGAAGGTCTCGCCGATGAAAGGAATCGTGAGGTTCCGGAAGAAGGGCAAGTTGAGCCCAAGGTTTATAGGTCCATTTGAGGTGTTGAGGCGAGTTGATGAGGTTGATTTGCCTCCCAGTCTATCGGGAGTTCATCCGGCCTTCCATGTGTCTATGCTCCGGAGGTATCACGCGACAGGTCGCACGTGCTAGATTACAGCACGGTTCAGCTAGATGAGAGTTTGGGTTATGAGGAGGAGCTAATTGCCATTGTTGACAAGCAGGTTTGCCAGTTGAGGTCCAAGAAGATTTTTGCGGTAAAGGTTCAATGGAGGGGCCAACCAGTCGAGGAGGCGACTTGGGAGACTGAGGAGGACATGCGGAGCATATATCCACACCTATTCAGCACTCCGGGTATGATTCTAGACCTGTTCAAGGACGAAAATTTGTTTAAGAGGAGGAGAATTTAACGACCCGACCGGTCGTTTTTCTTTCTAGATCCCTGTTCCCGTATGTGCTTTTATCATTTTATGACTTGGGGGGATGGTTAGTTCGGGTTTGGAAGGGTTCGGGTTGAAATCGGAACACTTAATTCCGTAATGATGAATTAAAATGGTTAAGTTTGGCTTGAGTCAGCGTTGTGACTTGCACGCAAAATTTGGTGTCATTCCGAGTAGTTTAAGTATGATTCTGCGCGTTCAGAGTAAGTTGGAAGAACTTGAAGTTCATAAGTTGACTCGATTTGGTTTGGGGTGTGATTCTTAGTTTTGATGTTCTTTTACGCATTTCGAGGATTTGAACGAGTCCGTTTAATGTTTACGAACTTGTTGGTATGATTGGACGGGACCCCAGGGGCCTCGGGTGCTATTCGGACGATGTGTGAAACATGTTTGGACTTGGAATCCTTGTTGAGGCATCAACAGTTCTGGTGCGTTCACACCTGCGAGAAACTAGTCGCGGGTGCGAGCCAACGAGCACAAGAGCGGCTGAGAGTGGACTGACCAGTGTCCGCAGAAGCAGACACGCTTCTGCGTTGGGGGGATCGCAGATGCGGAGGGAGGCAGCATGGCATGGGTCGTAGGTGCGCAAGGCGAGCTGCAGATACGGAATTTTTCCACAGGTGCGACCAGTGCTAGATCGTGCATGTCCCGCAGAAGTGGATAATTGCCCGCAGAAGTGGCGAAGCTGCCGCAGATGTGAAATCGTTGGAGGCAGTGAGGTTCATTTAATCCGAACTTAGGCTCTTTTTCCCCCTTTTCATTTAGAGAAGTCGACTTTGGAGCTCTTGGAGAGGGGTTTTTCGCCTATCATCATGAGGTAAGTAATTCCCACTTAATGTGAGTTTAATACGCGGATTTTGTGTAGATTCATAACATGTAAATTGTAGGAATTATGGGTTTAGTTGAAAAGCGATGAAAATGGGATTAGGCCACGAAAATGACTATGGAATTGGGAAAAAATTATATGTTTGAGTTCGTGAGGTTATGGGTAGCATTTATCTTCGAAAATTTATGGAATCCGGGCACGTGGGCCCGAGGATGAATTTTAAGAATCTTTCAATTTGGGTTGGAAATCACTCTAATTGTTAAATTATGAACTTTTGAGCATGTATTGTTTAATTTATATAATATTTGGCTAGTTTCGGATTGTTCGGCATCAACTTGAGGCTTTAGAGTGAATTTGTGGGCCGGAAAGTGAGCTTTGGGACTAGGTAAGTCTCTTGACCAACCTTATAAAAGGGAATTTACCCTATTGGTGTTTTAAATTACTATTTGCTTCTAATTATGGGTGCTATGTACGCACGAAGTGATGAGAGCCCGTACATAGCTACAAATCGTGCTTATGTCCGGGTTGTTTAGTACCCTATCATGAAATACTTGTATTGTTTGCACTCGACTTGTTAATTTAAGTTCTTAATTTATATTGAAACTTGTTAAAGGATTCGTAAAGACTGAACTTCACTTATTTTACGTTTTGACGAATTACTTGGATGTTGATAGAAATTATGTCTCCTTGTGAATTAGTCTTGAGATAGCCTTTAAATCGGATGTCCGTAGAGTATTCTCTCTTCTTGTGGAGCGGGTCGAACGCCTCGGCAGTATGATAGATGCATCTATGGTTCGTGTCGGTTGACCCTCAGCGGTATACACATTATTCTGGATCGGGTACGACGACCTTGGCATAAATCGTGCGTGATAATGTTCGGAGTCCGATCACACTTGATATCATTTTTATGACTTGAGAAATTATAATTTACTTGATAACCGTAATTGTCGAAGTTAGTATGTGTCAGTGGAGATTTTAGATTGACTTTTAATTAAAGAATCACTTATTTACTGTTGTTGTTGTGTTATTATTTTTATTACTAATGTATTCTATGCCTATTGGAAAAAAAATTGTATTTATTTATTGGCGCAGAGTTGTCGACGTCGACCCCTCGTCACTACTTCTTCGAGGTTAGACTGGATACTTACTGGGTACATGTTATTTATATACTCACGCTACACTTTTATACTAATTGTACAGGATATGAGGCAGATGCATCTGGCAGTCATTCAGGCACGCGCACCCGATACCCAGAGGCATAGCGGTGAGCTGCTCTCTGAGTCCGTTCTGCAGCACCCGCAATCTCTCTTTTGTATTTACATTTTATCTATCTTATTTCGACAGTAGCATATGTGTTTTGTATATTCTATTAGATGCACATACACTTGTAACACCAATTTTTGGGAATATTTTAGTAATACTTTATGAGTTTGAGTATTTATTTCACTGCATTTGCTCCTTCACTAGTTTACGCTTTACTTTACTATGACTTTTCACTTTTCATCTTCTTAATAAATAAATATCAATGACTTTGAAATTATTAAAAGAACAAATACATGTCTAGTTCACGATTGGCTTGTCTAGCGACGACGTTGGGCGTCATCACGGCTTGTAGGAAAATTTGGATCATGACACCCTCCAAACCAACTGGGCATCCCCGAAGGTCTTTTTGCCTTTTGTTAGTTACTAATGTTGGTAAAAATAATGAGGAAAGGGAGATACCTGTAGTACTATACATTGCAGCAGCATGTAGCACAGTTGTGCCATAGGGACCAGCATACGATAGTGAAGTGGAGTTGTTCAAGATGTGTTCCACTGGTTTTTCATTTTTATTCTCTACAGCTAGATACAGTGGAGTCTTCCGAGCATTGTTAGGCGGATATAAGAAGTCAGGATCTTCTTTGACCAACAATTCTACCACAGTAGTGCAATCACGCCTCTGCATTACAGCTTCGTGCAAGGCCGTATTTCCATAGTTGTTAGTAATCCTCAAGAACTCCCTGGTTTTCCGAATGCCAGCTTCTATATCAATAACCCCATCGGCCCCTCCATGATTTTTCATGTAGTTGATAAAGGCCTCGACGAGATCTCTGTTGCCTTTCCTAGCAGCCATATGAATAAAAGTATCTCCATTAGAGTTCAAGCTGGAAAATAAGTCTTGACCGACCATAGCAAGAAAATCTCTTGGGTTATTTTTCCGATAGAAACCTTTATTTTGAGCTGCAATATGGAGGAGAGTGTTGTTGTAAGGAGTTAATTGGGTGGCGAACTGACTCTTGTATTCTTCCAAAACTTTCATGTCACCTTCTTTAGCAGCTGCGTACAACCGCCGATCCATCGGCATTTTATTTATCAGACTTGAAGAGGGATATATGAATGAGTCTGTTTCTCATACCCTCCAATTATTGGTAGGTAATAATGCAGTCTCATCAAACTAGAATATAATATTAATAGGAGAGAAAAAATGATTAACAATTTTAAATGAACCTTTTAAATAAGGATAATTAGTGGTAGGTGATGCTCTGTGCAGTAAAGAAAGACTAATGTCATGTGGGTAATAAAGAACGACAAACTACGAGTGTTTAAAGTCTTTAGTCATTTTTAATACTCTAATGGTCCTTCAAATCCGGGTTTTGGTCCGATGAATGTCGTGTAATCGAATTTTTAACCTAAATAGCCATCCACCAAGAGCTTAAACTAAAAATAGCTAGCATTTAATTGAATCTAATTGATTAACAGTTTGTTTGGATGGCCGTTATTAGGGGTGTTATTACGGGTGTCAATGGTTTGGTTAGGTCGGTTATTTTCAAAAATTCATACCATACCGGTTTTTCGGTTACCCTATTTTGTATAACAAAAATTAGACTTTTTGAAACAGTCCCGGTCATCTCGGTTTCTCTTCGGTATCGATACAGTTCGGTTAATTTTTGATAATTTTCTTAAAATATCATATAAGAGTCGCTAATAGAAGTTAGAACGCAAGTACTTACTTAGGACTTCAACAAAATTCTCTAGACATTTTTACAATTTAAAATACGATGAATCAACGGAATATGAAAGATAGCCAGAATATATAGAGTTTCATCCCACGATTCTACTACAACGTAAAAGAAACTAAGTAAAGACAAAAGAAATATAAATCAGACGAGTAGGAATATATTAATCAAGATTGCACTGAAGAATATAGTCTATTAATTAATTATCCAATAAGAAAAATCTAAATCACACGAGAGGAAAGATATTCAATAGTTATGGTTTGCCACTCAAGATCACTGGAATACCAATGGTATGCTATTTAAGATGCTACCTAGAACTAATTTAGTTTCAATAGGACTAACATAATAAATTTGAAAGTTGAGACTTTGGGTTTTAATTACTTGCTGACAATAAACATTCCCATAATCACAAAGGCCAAGGAAAAAACTAATATTTTATTATTTTAAATTTAATATATAAAAAATATTTTTTTTAATATAAAATTATTCGGTGTGGATTTTTTCCGTTTATTTTTAAAAAATAAAAAACATATGCTAGTTATCGGTACAGTTATATGTTTATATAAAAACCTACGGTTTTATTAAAATAAACATATAACCGATTCGGTACGGCTCAATTCGGTCGATTTAGGCGCTTTTTAAAAATCCATTGACGCCTAGTTGTTATGTATCGTTACATAATGAAGTGTATAGTATTATATTGCATGGTATTATACGTATCGTTTTGATGTATACAATATTTGGATAGATTGTATTCTTTATCGTCAGTTCATGATGTCATGCACCAACAATAAGTATAAACTTGCAATATTATTTAATAAAAAAAATGTACAAGGTAAATTATTATATAAAAAGATAGCATAAAGGATAAAATATAATTATTTAATAATAAGGAAGAGCGAGATGAGAGAAAAAATAGGTGACGACGCAATCATACCAAATCGATCGGTCATTCCATAAAGTGACAATTTTCATCATTATATAACTACGGATTTAATGATACAATACAATAAGATTTAAGTAACAATCAAAATAAACATTATATTTAAAGTAATAATACGATACAATACAACAAGTAACAACTTTGTCCTCCCCACAATTTATGGTTATGAGCTTGAAGCTCCATTACAACAATTTTATTTTGCAGCAATTTTAGCTTCTCACGAATTTTAGTGGGAATTTGCTCGCCTTGGGTGGGTCCCGTTGTTTCAATATTAAAACGTATTAATCTTAAATACACATTAGATAACTATCTGCTCCATCAACATCTAAATGCATAAATTTTAACTTTATTGAAGATTAGAAAATATATAATTCAAATAAAATACTAATTAATCTTAATATTATATAAACAAAACATTAAATTAAAAGTTATTTATACTTTCTTTTGGACCCCAAAGAAAACTAGATAAACAAAATCCTAATCCTTTTATATGGATGTTATCTTCTGAACTCTCAGAAAATAACATGAATTCTCCCTCTATAGTCTGTACTATACATTGTCAAATAACAAACTAAACAGCTGAATATCCAAAAACTACCCTAGCCGGCTCAATAGACCATTGTAATCCGGTTCTTCTCCAGACTCGTGCATAGTGAGAGCTTAGCATGCCGGGATTCCCTTTTGACCCTAACAAGTTCAAGATACACTAGCCCTGTAGTTCTAAATCAAAAAGACTGTTCTTTCAGTTCAGATTTTCCAGTTACAACAAAGGAGAGGTTTGCCAAATCAAAAACTTACTCATCTGTAACTATTACAGGATGTAACACAGAACCAACACTGGACCTACGGCGATTAGCTGAACCAGTAGCGTCAACTAAACTACTTGTAGTTTTCTCCATTTCTTGTTCAAGGAACCTTCACTGCGTGAGCCACGCATGGCAGCCATTAATTGTTGACCTCAGAAATTGTACACAATCTACGGATTAGTCCTATGGTAAGACACTATAACTGTAGAACGTCGTTTCCAGTTTGCTATTTACCTCTGAGTCATCAAATTTGTACCATTCATCTGGTGCAGAACGAATGAAGCTGTATAACAGGATGAAAACCCGCTATATATGCACTATAACTGCATAAAGATCGTACTTCATTTCTTCCTGTTGAGATAAAGGAAAATTAGACTAAAATCATGTTACTGCACACATAGAACAACTTAAATTCCTCTATCAAAAAACAAGGCTAACTCCTAGCGTAGGTTCACATTAAGTAATTGTTAAATAATAAAGATATTCAATCAATATACATGAATATACAGTCAGGTATACAGTCAG
>ML385405.1:903-20319 GCA_005239525.1 Nicotiana knightiana | reverse complement strand
ACCCCCCCCTCCCGACACCCATGCAATTATCATTCATTATCATAATCACCAACTACTCCATTATTTTTACAAATATTTTGTTGATATATCATAAGATTAAATAGTATGTTATTTAAATTTTATGTTTATTAATTTTAAAATAAAGAAAATTTTATATATTTAGATGTTGAAAGATTAAAGAGTCTTAATTATTTAATTTTTAAATCTTCAAATATATCTTATTTCAGACATGTATTCAGATTCAAACTTCTCAATCTTAACCCACATCTTAATATTCAGATATACATTTCGACGTCTTAATGGGGGATTTGCAATTGTACCTTATATTTGTGCCATCTTTTAACATATTTGGTAGCCAGCTGACAAAAAATTCGTAATAATATGATAATTATACCCCTAACAAATCGCGTGATCTGCAACCTCATTCGTGAAAAAAGATCTCATCCTCTCCTCTCAGTAGTTTTATCAAAAAACAAGAAACTTGTCCAGATTTATCTTCGGAATCACACTTGCATGAAGTTGTTTCAACTTGAAGCTAAAACTCTATGCTAATGTAGCATGAAGTTGTTTCATGTTGAAGCTAAAACTTCATGCTAATTGTTGACACCCAATTTTTCCTACAATATTTTTTAAAAGTGCATATATACCTTCAAAGCTATGCATTGACATCAATTGATATTTTTCCATAATTTTTGCATTTTTTCTAAGGATTTTTATTAATTTATCCCAGTATTTTTATTATATAAATAATTATAATTGCATCACAAATGACTTTATAACACTTTCATGGCTTAATATTGCTATTTATGTTTATATTAAGCTTAAATTATTTCACAAATAGCTACATTTACATTTATTGGGTTATAATTGCAATAACTTTGCAATTATAGCTCATGCACGCATTATTACATTATTTTACCAGAAAGTAGCATGTTGCATTTTTAGAATATTGAGTAATTATTTTAAAATATTTCTATGCATGAAAATTATTTTATAATCTGTTAATTTTTTTAGAAATTATGTTTTTTATCAATTATTTGGGTATTTAACAAATAACCCTTTTTATTTCGGACCTAACCCCTTCTAATACCAGCCCAAACCCCTTTTAATATAAACCCAAATCCTTTATAATATCAGCCCAAAACTCTTAAGCCCAATTTGCACCTACCCGACCCAATAACCCCTTTAATCGTGGTCGATGATCTTTTAGATCAACGGTCCACGATTAAACTTACCTTATTAATCTCCAACCAACCCTAACCCCTCATGTTCTTCTCATTCTGCCGTCACTTGCTTCCCTAATCTCTCCAGTTCTCTCTCGACCTACCCTAACCATAACCGCCGTACCGGCGAGAAGCTCCCTTCTATGGTGTTTCTGTGCATTCTCCGACCACCACCATTCTCCTATACTCCCTGGCTATTTGATTTCATGAGTCCTTTGAAGAATCTCGTGGAGATTCAACCAGATTCTTGCATAAAAATTGTTTACAGGCTTGTCTCAGGCCATTTTCGTTTGTGAGTATGGATATCCTCTCGTTTTTAGTACGAATCTATGGGTTTTTGACCGATTCTCTTCATCTCTACTATTTTCTGAAAATCATAGTTTCACTATTGCTCGAATCTTCTCAGATCCTTATAGATCTGAAGTGATTCGAGTATTATTAGGTGTTTTCCTTTAGAAATCTCTTGTTTAATTAAACTGCTTCGATTTTTAGTCACTCTTTCTAAAACTAGGGTTCTTCACAGACTTTCTTCAAAGGTTTTTACTTTCAAATGGTTAATCTATTCATCTCCTTACGTGTTTGGTTAATCTTCGTATGCATGCTCGAACCCTAAATGTTTTTCTGTGTTATACTTATTTCTTCAATTTTGTTTCGATATTATGCTTATCTTTGTGAACCAGTCCAATTTACTTATTCTATTTAGGAACTTAAACAATTTCCCCTGTTAAAATCAGTATTTTGTGGAATTTTTACTTGATTGACTTCTGTTAATGATCTGAACGATTTTTCTTCTTGTTAAAATCAGAACCCTTTAGGATTCTTACTTGGTTGATTTCTATTTAAGGATTCAAATAATTCTTTCCTATGAAATCAGTACTCTTTGAAGAGTTTTACTGATTGTTTCCTATTAATTGCCCTGTTAAAATCAGTATTTTGTGGAATTTTAACTTGATTGACTTCTGTTAATGATCTGAACGATTTTTCTTCTTGTTAAAATCAGAACCCTTTAGGATTCTTACTTGGTTGATTTCTATTTAAGGATTCAAATAATTCTTTCCTATGAAATCAGTACTCTTTGAAGAGTTTTACTGATTGTTTCCTATTAATTGCCCTGTTAAAATCAGTGTGCTGGGATTTTACTGATTTCCTTATTTGTGACATGTTTCCCTATTTGTACTTGACTTAATTAGCTATGAATACAGTTTGGGACTTGACTGATTCTTTATATGGTGTAATTTTGATTTATTACCTTAATTGGACCCAGTTATGACCGTTAATTGACTATCCCCCAATTAAAGGGGTCTTTTTCGGACTCCCCATATGAATTGATTCTATGATTGGTTGACTGATTCTAATTGATTGAACCTTTATTTCTTTTAGCTTATTTGTTTTACTCCCTAAGTGCTATATATACATTCTCATTTTGCCTCTTAAAGACATGAACATCAGTTCAAACACACACAAAAAAACTCTCTCATCTCTCTTTCTGCTACTTGTGTTCATCGCTTGTCTAGCCGGCTGAAAGCCAAGGCTAGACTGTTGAATCCTGCCTACTTTACCTTTTGCTTTTTCTTCCTTAACTGGTATGTTTATATCTCTAATGTCATTATGAATTTCAAACCTATATGATTATCTGTTGCTCCATGATCCATGTCTCTTCTGCACTAGTCCAATCGCTTATGTACTCAATGCTACATTCTTTCCTGTTTACTGCTTTGATCATGCATGTTTAAGTTCATTCTTCCATGTCTATTGCTTTAATCAGCATGTTATTCCTGTTTAAGTTTCCAGTCTGTTTATTGCTTAAACCAATATGTCTACCTTTATGTTTAGTGCTCTTATCTCTTCTGCCCACTAACTTCAATTAGCATGACTAATTCTTTATAATTAGACGCATGTCCTCAGCATGACTATTCCTACACTTAGTCTCTGTGTTTTACTGTCTATTACTACTTTAGCATCAATTATGGATTTCCTGTTAAGACTCTAAATCAGTAGTCTATGTTCTAATGAATGCTATGAATTTGGTTGTTGAATGTCAATGACCTTTGTCTGTCCTTGTTGCTCAATGTGCTCTCTTGTTTTGTGTTTCTAATTCCTGTGTTCCCAACCCCTGATCCCTATCTGTAAAATTGCTTGTCCTCACCTAGAGTTAATTAACAAACTAAGTTTGAATCTGGGTGGTATTAAGCTTTGTGACTTTGCTGTTGTTTATTGAACCTTTCTTTCCTCAGAATGTTTTCAAAATGTTTTTACTCTTAATATGTTTTCTCAAACTGTGTCCATTCCTAAAGTATTTTTCACTCCTAAATGTTTTACTCCTATACTGCTTTCCTAAAATTATTCCAACTATGTCAAGCACTCTCACTTCTACTCTTAGATTACTTAAAAGTTATGCCCCTCCAGTGTGTGTACTGCCTAGGAATCGATGTTGTGTGTGTACTGCCTAGAAATGAGATTCCTCCTAACTCTGTCACACCGGGTTGTCCTTTTACACACTGCACATAATCACTTCCCTACTCAAAGGATCTTGGTGTGAGCATTTCCCGGGATCCCTGAGGTCCTTAAGGAACTTTGACACACCAGGACACCCTATTGGATATGAGACTTTGGCATCCTGGACTGTTTTGAAGGCCTGGTATTTCCGTGTTCACTTTGGGCTTACTCAGACTCCCTATAGCATAGCTTATATTTATTATTTATTTATTCATTTATGATCTGTAATAATAACCTTTGTAAACAAATATTGGGGAAATTAGTAAAGGGGAGGGATTCGTATATGGATTTTTCTGGGGAAATCGGGTAGAAATCATGCTTTAGGTTTATATTGTGTTTACTTGCATTAGAAATCCTTCCTTTAGGTCTATATTGTGTTTACTTGCATTAGAAATCATGCTTTAGGTTTATATTGTATTTACTTGCATTAGAAATCCTGCCTTTAGGTCTATATTTTGTTTACTTGCATTAGAAATCATGTTTTAGGCTCATATTATGTTATTCTCATTAGCAATCATGCTTCAGGTTTATATTATGTTTACCATGCTTTTAGATCACTTTTCATACTAGGCAATGTGTTATAGGCTCATTACCTCATTTATTACGGAATTTTGCTTCTGCATAATCATGATCACCTAGAAATCAAGTTATTAAGTTACCGTTGTAATTCTGCATATTAAAAATGTAACAATCCGGCCGGTCGTTTTGAGCTCTAGCACATCGTTCAGCGGTTGAAGTTATGAGCAGCTCCATTTCAGGTATTATGATTCGTGGGCATGGTCGGAGTTGAATTTCGGGAAGTTCGGAGTCAAATTGGAAAGAAAATTCTCATTTCAGAAGCCTTAAGTTCGAGAAATTAACTAAGATTGGAATTTTGAGTAAACGACCTTTGAATCAGGATTTGAAGGTTCCTGCATGTTCGTATGATGATTTCGGACTTGGGCGTACGTCCGGATCGGGTTTTGGATAACCCGGGAGCATTTCAGCGTATATTGTGGAAGTCAGCATTTTGAAGAAATTTCCTAAGTTTGGCTTGAACCGCATTTCAGTGTTATTGATGTCCGTTTGGGATTCTGAGCTTGGGAATAGCTCTGTATGGTGATTCTGTAGTTGGGAGCTTGATCGGAAGTGAATTCGTATGTCTGTAGGTTATTTTGAAGTCATTTGGCTAAAGATAGAAATTTGAAGGTTTTTGAGAAATTCGGCCGGAATTGGAAATTTTGATATCGGGGTCGGAATGCGATTCCGAAAGTTGGAGAAGGTCTGTAATGTCGAATGTAACTTGTGTGCAAAATTTGGGATCAAGCGGACGTGATTTGATAGGTTTCGACATCGGAGGTGGAAGTTTGGAATTTCTAAGTTCATAAAGATTGAATTGAGCTGCGATCCATTGTTTCAATATTATTTGATGTGATTTGAGGCCTCGAGTAGGTCCACATTATGTTTTGGAACAGGTTGGTGTGATTGGACGGGGTCCCGGGGGCCTCGGGTGGATTTCAGGTGGTTAATGGATCAAATTTGAAGTTAGAAGAGGAGCTGGAGCTGCTGGTGTCTGGTGCGACCACACCTGCGAGGCTTTGGTCGCAGGTGCGGAGCTGCAGGTACGGCTTTGGCGCCGCAAGTGCGAGATTTTGCTGGCTTGCTGGGAGCGCAGGTGCGATGCAATTTTCGCACCTGCGAAGGCGCAGATGCTGACAATGGGGCGTAGGTGCGGATCCGGGTTGGAGCTGAGGAAGTAGCAGGTCCGGGAATTTGGGCGCACCTACGGGAGCGCAGGTGCGAAGGTTGGATCGCAGGTGCGGAAATGAGGCCTGGGCAGAATGTTTTAAAATGAGAATTTTGCCATTTCTCCTCCTATTTTCATTTGGCGTGGGCGATTGTGGGGAGATTCAAGGAGGGATTTTCGTCAAGGATCACAAGGTAAGTTATTTCAACTCATTTTAAGTTAAATGCATGGTCTAGGTACGGATTTGAGTATGGGAATTGTGAGAATTATGGAATTTTGAAGAAAAACCTAGAATTTGGTATTTTGAATATTGACCACGAATTGAGCATGAATATTTGAGTAAATTGTATATTAGAACTAGAAAAGCTCTGGCTAGAGTTTATCTTCGAGAAATTTTGGAATCCGGGCACGTGGGCTCGAGGGCATTTTGGTCAATTCCTTGAGCGGAGTTAGGCGTTTATATAATTTGAATTGTTGCAAATATTAGAGTATATTTTTATTGGTTTGTCGTTATTTGGATAGTTTTGGGGTGTTGTGCGTCCATTGGAGTCGTCGGAAGGGCTTGGAAGCCGGTTATGGAATCTCGGAGCGAGGTAAGTCTCCTTTCTAACCTTGTGAGGGGGAATTGTCCCCATAGGTGAACTAGTTAAATATGTGCTACTATTTGTGGGGGCTACGTACGCACGAAGTGACGAGGGTCCGTGCGTAGCTACTATCATGTTTCTGTCCGGGTAGTCTAGGACCCAAAAGCATGTTTTAATTGTCGTATTTGTAATCTTATTGGTGAAAATAAAATGTTTAAACCTTACTGAACTTGGTAAAAATGGATTTCTGGAAAAGATTTAAATACTATTTTTGTGACCTTTAAAAGAGAGATTTGTCATTTACTTGAGTATTTTCTTTCCCGATGTAGTCGGGGTGGACTGTTTGATTGTGCATGACTGTGTGTGTGTCACGACTCGAAATCTCAGCTTCAGGCCGTGATGGCGCCTAACATTGCACCCGCTAGGCAAGCCACCGTGTTGACTGAATTGATTTATTAACGAGTGAAACTAATAAACACTGACTAGATAATTGAGATAAAATGCGGAAGCTTAACAAAATCTAAATAACAATAGCCAATAACAAAGAAATCCCTTTACGTACAAAAACCTAGAAATGGAGTCAAAACCTCACGAACCAGTCTAAGATTTAGCTAAAAGAAACAGTTGAAATAAAATGATATATCTGTCTGGAAACACATAGATGACAGAATGAAAGATAGACAGTGACGCCGAGATCCACGAACGCCTGCGGAACTACCTCGGTGTCGTCTGAAATGGACTGAAGGATACTCCCCCTAACGATGTCCACTGGGTCCGGCTGTGTAATTTGCACAACATAAAGAAGTGCATGTGTAGCATCAGTACAACCGACCCCATGTACTGAGTAAGTGCCGAGCCTAACCTCGGCGAAGTAGTGACGAGGCTAGGACACGACAACAAATATTACCTATGCAGTTCAATAATATAGCAGGAAATAAACAAAAAATACAGCTACGGGGAAGAACATGCTGGGGATAAAAGGGGCAACAATAGCTAAAACAGTAGAATCAAGTACTAACTGGAATGTAGAAGTAAAACAGGAAGTAACAACTCGAAACAAGTAAAATAGACAGGAGAAGGCACAGCATGACCCCTCGTGCATAGCCTCACAATCACTCAGCACGGAATGTCCCCTCGTGCATAAATAATAAAGTTACTCGGTGCGGAATGTCCCCTCGTGCATAAATAATAATCACTCGGCACGGAATGTCCCCTCGTGCATAAATAATAATCACTCGGCACGGAATGTCCCCTCGTGCATAATGAATATAAAAGCAACAATTGATATGAAAGTTTAACAGTACGACATTTCAATGTACAGAAATAATCAACAAAATTCTATTGTCCCGGCAAGGGACTCAGCTATAACCATTCTCACTCAGAAGTATAATTCAACGGTAAAATCCTCGACCGAACACACAATCAATAACTTTCTACGTCATGAATTAACCTCAAGGTACCACTTCCAAGGTTCCCAATAATTCACAGCATAAAGAATATCAAAGAACATTAAATAACTCATCAAACTTCGACTCACGGGCATGCTTGACAACAACATATAGGTACCTGTCACCTCACCTGTATGTTGGACATGAAATACACATAGCAAATAAGACTCTATACCTATTCCCTCAAGCTAAGGTAGGCCAAACACTTATCTCGGCTACAAAAATGCAAGTCAAGCCTCTAGCACTGCTTTCCTCTCAAATCCAACTCTGAAACGATAGTATGTAGACATAATCGACTCAACAATATCAATAATGAATCAATAATTCAATCTCAATGCCTAATTATTTATTTCCCATCATTCTTCCAAAAATACTAAAATTCGACCTCGGGCCCGCTTGGTCCAAACCCGAGGTTCGGACCAAAACCCGATCACCCATTCCCACACAAGCCCGAATATACAATTTATTTTGAAATCCGACCCCTAAATGAGGTTGAATTTCCAAAAATTTTAAAAGCCCTAACTCTACCCAAAACCCCCAATTTCTACCTTTGATTTCATGTTTTTAGACCTAGAATCTAGTAAATGTTGATGAAAATGGAAGAAACAAGTTAAAGATCACTTACCTAAGATATTATGGTGAGTAAATGCTTCAAAAATCACCTAAGAACTTTGGAGAAGAAGGGGTTTATGAAAAAAATGGTGGAATCCCGTGTAAGTGTTCTGTTTTGGGGTCATTTAAACCACTGGGCAAAAATGACCTACGCGATCGCGAAGAAATGAGTGTGATCGCGAAGAGTACTTAACAATGACCCTCGCGATCGCGACCAAACGACCGCGTTCGCGTAGACTAATATGCTACCCAGCCCTCAGACCCCTTTAACGCTATGCGATCGCGTGAGGCCCCTCGTGGTCGCGTAGAGCACTACCCCCAGGCTCTGCGATCGCGTCCTAGGCCCTGCGTTCGCATAGGGTAATTTCCCAACCCCCAGCCATATGAACATTGCGATCGCGTGAATTACACCGCGATCGCGTGAATTACACCGCGATCGCGGAGGGTAAATCACAGAACAGCAGAACACCAGATTTTTTCTAAGCCTAAATCACCCCGACGCCTACCCGAAACTTACCCGAGCCCTCGGGGCTCAAAACCAAATATACACACGACTTCAAAATCATCCTACAGACTTATTCAAGTAATAAAACCACCAAAATAACTTCAAAAACAATGAATTAAACTCCAAAATCTATAGAATTTTCTTAAACCTCACAAACTTCTAAATTTTCCAATTTTGATCCGAAACACGTCAACCAAGTCCGTTTCTTATAATATTTTACAGATAACTCACATAACACATATTGAACCTGTTCAGGGCTCCGGAACCATAATACGGACCCGGTAACACAGATTTCACATCAAAGTTAATTTTCAGAAGTCTTTATTATTTTCAGAAAATAATTTTCTATAAAAATTCATTTCTCGGACTTGGGACCTCGGAATTCGATTTCGGGCATACGCCCTGGTCCCATATTTTCCTACGGACCCTTCGGAGCCGTCAAATCATGGGTCCGGGTCCGTTTACCAAAAATGTTGACCAAAGTCAACTTTATTTAAATAATTATTATAAGAACATCATTTTATCAATTTTCCACATAACGGCTTCCCGGCTACACGCTCGTGCTGCGCACACATATCTAGGTGAGATAAAAGGAGGCTTTCATGGCCTCGGAATATAGATTTAGCTACAATTACATGGGATGAACTTTTGGGTCATCACAGTGTGACCGCTTCGCAATTTACATTCTGCGAGCGGAGTGTTATTTCCCCCACTCTCATGGGAGCGGGCCGCACGCCATAGCGAGATTGAAATATGTAATTATGGTTCGGGTCGTTCGACCCTCGGCAGTGCACATATATGATTATTATGATGGCTCATGCCGGTCCTTATTCCGTATTAAATTGTTAATGATTTCATGGATTTTGAAGTGACAAGATATTTGGGGGAAAATGAAGTAGTAATTGTTTATTTACTTCCAATATCTATTTGAATTACAGTTATCTTTAATGTTTACTTTTTTATCATCCTCGTATGCCTATTACTAATATCATATCTTGTTAAATTATTTTGTTGGACCTTAGTGAGTGTCAAGTCGACCTCTCGTCACTACCTATTCAAGGTTAGGCGGGATACTTACTGAGTACACGTTATTTTCGTACTCATGCTACACTTGTTGTACATTTTGTTGCACGGGTACCTTCATAGCAATATGGCTGACTTGGAGACTTAGACATGCTGCATCATTTGGAGACGGCCCGCAGTCGGCAGAGTCTTCCTCTACGTATTGTATTCTCATTTTTATTCCTTGTCCAATTTGTATTTCGGACAAGTTTTGTAGAATTTGTAAAATTCTTAGAAATTGCTCATGTACTTGTGTCACCGGGTTCTGGGATGTGTTTGGGATGTATTTTATCAAAATGGAATATTGGACTGTTATTTCTACTTAATGAATTTTATTTAGATATTGCGTATTAAGTGAAAGGTAATGATTTCAAAAATAAACAGGAAATTTATAACCATTTAATGATTGTCTTGCCTGATAGTAGTGTCCGGCGCCATCACGATCTTATGGATTTTGGGTCGTGTCAAAAAATGTACATCCTCTGTGTGCATTAGAAATCCTGCTTTAGGACTGTGTTTGTATTCGCTTTAAATCATATCTACATCACCTAAGTCCATAATCGTCCTGTCTATAAGAATGTTTAAAAGCGATTTCAACGCCTAGGCAAGCCTGTAAGATAATTGAAATCTTGCAAATTGTAAAACTATGCTTTGCTTAATTATTTGTGACTGCCCAGATTCAACATGTTCTAAAAAATCAGTAGGCAAATTGATTAGGTCTTTACCCCTTCGCCTTAACATAATGCTTCACATTATCTGTTTATCATGCTCACCTAGATATCATGTTCTAGGACATTTTCTGAAACATTTGAAATCTTGTTGTTTGAGACGTGCTAATTGCCTATTTATTTGCGGAGGAAAACATGAGCCCTTAATTGTTGTCTTACTTGACAGTCATGTTTGTTCTTTGTTGTCGCTTAGATTTTCCTTTTTAAACACTTTAGGAGAGTCTAGAATTGCCTAAAAATATAGGTCTTAAACACCTCCGGGACCACAAGGAAGGGACGGGTAATGCACGCTTAGAGTTTATTTAATTAAAACCGCTTATACAATCGCTAAGGGGGGGAGGGGGTAATCGGGTAGTAAAAGGATATGATGACTTGTGCGTTAATGCCATGTGTAACCCCTCTGGTTGAGTAAGGATTACCGGGAATTGTACAGATGTGATCCTATAGGCTAATAACTTAGGACTTCCCTATCTTTATACATATGTGTGCTTAGACGGCTTACCTATTAAACTTCCTTTATCTTATTTAGATATGTGTGCTTATACTGCTTATCTGTTAAATGACTAATTCACCAATTAAGTTTGGTCGGGACGCACCATTGTGGACCTCGTAGGGTGCCTAACACCTTCCCCTCAAGGTAATTTCAATCCCTTACCCAATCTCTGGTAATGTAGACTGGTTTCATGAGTTACTTGCATTAGGTGCCCTAACGCACCTTAAATCCGTTAGGTGGCGACTCTTCAATTCCGTACCCCCTTTCCCAAAAGGAAGGGAGTTGTCCCAAATGAATGTCGAAACTGGATTCCACGAGGAAAAAGAGGGTGTGACAGCATGGCGACTCCGCTGAGGATTTTAGGCTTTTACCATAACATACTTGCTTTTTGTAAATTAGTCTTAAGTATGCTTCTTTTTAATACGTGTGCACCCTTTCCCTTTCCACTTACTTGAATTTAATTGCCCGTTTTGAGCATTTATGATTTCCTTTACTGCAGAAACTGACTTATTTCTTTATTTTCCTTCCTCAAACGTCTTTCAATTATTAAATACCGCATTTTATTATCTTCCTAATTTGCAAATACGTGACAACATGCTATTTACTGCTGCATAAATCATGCTCAACATCACATTCCACTCGTGCATAATCAATCCTTTAGCAACGCTTGATGAGTGATTGCACGCTTCCTATATATCACCCTTTAAATTCGGAAAGGATTATTTGCGGTAAAACTAGTCAATCAGTGGTGCAATCGAAGGTTCCATGCCTTTCCCCCTCAAGTTGTCCGCTTGAGGGTACCAGTCTCGACCCCCATAGCAACCTTACTCTGATCATAATTGTACATGCATCATGGTCAAACCTAGTCTAGTCGGGTTAGTATGTTTTCCACATAATAACCCTTTAAGACAAACCTTATCCAAAAGTCCACCGGGGTTTTCATAATCCCAACGGACTCAACCACATTTTGTGCATTAATTTTGGAGAAATAAATGCCAATATGCTACATCATGGATATATAAATAGTCGAATTCTGAGAGGGAAAGGGCCTAACCTTATTTGTTTTGCAGAAAGTGAGGCACGAGGTCCCCAGCTTCGACATGTTCCAAAATATGCCACCACTGCTACTAGACAGGTGGGAAGATCTTTCTTCAAGTGACAAAAAACATGTGAAGAAGGTCCTGGGAAATTTGCCTTCTCTGTTAGACATCCAGCCAAATAACATGTTGATAGAAGCTGCAACCATGTTCTGGGATCGTGAAAAATCAGTGTTTCGATTCGGGGATATAGAAACGACCCCGCTCCTACAAGAAATAGGAGGATTTGCTGGGCTACCTTGGGACAGCCCTGGTTATTGGTACCAGAAAATGTCACTGGTAGGGGATTTCTAAAAATGATGGGTCTGAAAAAGAACGCCGATTTGGAGTGCTTAAGGAAATCTTATATACCATTTGACTACTTGTATGATAGATACGGTCATATCAAGTCCTACCGTATTTTCATGATGATTTTTCCATCACTTCCTTTGGACATATTCATCGCAGCGTTTTCGTGTTCATTGTTTGCTTCTTGGGTATGATAGTGTTCCCAACAAAAAAAGTAAAGAATTCACACCAGATTGGCTATGGTCACCAAGAATATAATGGAATGAATCGAGGGAGAGACATACACCATAGTCCCTATGATTATAGATGATATCAATCGGGCCTTAGACCACTGCTAGAAAAGGTCCAAACATTTCGAAGGCTCTAATTTGCTGCTGCAGTTATGGTTAATGGAGCATCTCCAAAAAGGTCAATATCGCCAGGAGTTTCCACAAAGGGCGTGGAATGACCATATTGCCTTCCATCACCCTAAGCGGATGACTTATATTCCGGACAGGTTTGCTCAACCAGAGAGTGCTAAAGAATGGGCGGAGTTCTTCAACAATTTGACCGAGGATCAGGTTCAGTGGATGTTTGAATGGTTCCCTACTGACGAGTTCATCATCAGGTCAAGGGACGCTCCTCACTTAGTGTTGATTGGGTTAAGGGAAATATAACCTTATGTTCCCATCAGGGTTATGAGGCAGGCAGGAAGCAGATCATACCGCGGGTCGCAAAGATAAGTCATTTCCGGGCAAATTTTGAGGATGACGACATCCCTTACAAGTGTCAAGCACAACATATGTGGCACTCAAAGATTATTGTGGAAAAGGACACCATCGAGACAGAAAGGTATCATGAGGGACCTGCACCCTTTTACCCTGCATGGTTGGAGGACAACTTAGCTGTGAAAGTTGAGCCAGGAATTGGTCGGGGAAATAGGGTCATAGATGAAGATACAGAAACCCAAGTAAAGTACAAACAAGTTGCGCAAGATGATTCATGACTCCGAGGCCGAACATCAGGAGATACACGAGATAGACAAGAGATTAATCAGGGAATAGAGGGAAATGGATATCACCTCCAATGAAAGGGTAGAATATTTGGAACAGGGTTTGATGGAGCTAGAAGGAAAGATAAGAAAGAGGGTCGCTAACTGCCAGAATGCTGAAGGAAGCGAGGAAGGACATCTGGCAAGAGTATACTTGTTGTTGGGCATGCGCGAACTAGGGGACCTGATTGATGGAGTCATAAAGATCAAGCATGGGGAAGGTCCTTCTGGGACCAAGTAGATTAGATTTTCCTGCTTTTTCCTAAATGTAATTAGGCCAAATGCCAGTGTGACTTATCTTTTACTATATTAGTGTCGTGTTGGATTCATTTGTTTTTATATTAATGAAATGAGGCAATTATTGGCATCTAAGTTCTCTGAAACAACTTGTCTCTAGGCCTACCTCGGTCACAACGAGGTTCCCAAAATAGGACGCGATTTACATTCCGCAATATGTGTTTAAATACCGCAAATACTCTTTTCAGAACCCTTACTGACTTGTCTACCTTTTGTTTTTCTTTCTTTCTTTTGATTATTCACATTCCCCAAATGTTGGTTCATGCATACTAGCATCATCATCTTATCATACTAGATTCAGGGGCCCTCCACCTTCTCCTCCTCCAAGTCCACCAAAAGGCAAAGGGAAAGCAAAGATGGATGATTTGAACAGCACCAGAAGAGACAACAACACACATATTGAACATGCAGAAGATTCTAATGGCTGAAGTACTCAGGCCCTAAATGATGTAGTATCACAACTTGAGCAGAAAATACTAAAACTCCAGGGTGAGCTCGAGCAGGTCCGCAACTTAGCAAACTTATCCTCACACTTAATATCCCAAATGTCAACCATTCAAACACTCAGAACTATGCACCACCACAAAACACACCCAACAAGCACCTACAAAATCCTCCTGCACCTCACCATTACACAACCCCTCCACACAATCAAACTATCCCTCCACAATATCAGCAAAACACCTAGCATACTCCACAAAATGCCCCACAAATCATTCCTGAACCCCAGAACTCCAATGATCACTATTATACCCAAACTCCCGATCACCAAAACAACCCTATATACGTGGAAACCCTACCTCACTCCACTCAGCCCGTATCTTATACACCGGAATCCCTTGAGAAGGACCTGCTCATTAAGAACCTGGCTGAAGAGCTCAAGAAGTTGACAAGTCGGGTTCAAGGCGTCGAAGGAAGCAAAGGGATAGAAGGTCTGAACTATGTAGTCCTATGCATACAGCCAGATGTAGAACTGCCGGAGAATTACAAACCTCCGAAGTTCGAAATGTTTGACGGAACAGGTGATCCCAGGGTTCACCTGAGGACTTGTTGTGACAAGCTTGTAGGGGTCGAAAAGGATGAAAGGATCTGAATGAAGATTTTCATGAAGAGTCTTACAGGAGATGCTTTATCCTGGTACATCATCAGGATCCTAAGAAGTGGGCCAACTGGGTGAGTATGGCGTCTGATTTCATGGACAAATTCAGGTTTAACACAGAGAATGCGTCGGATGTCTTCTACATTCATAACTTAAAGAAGAAGCCCACTGAGACCTTCCGCGAGTATGCCACTTGTTGGAGTTCAGAAGCAGCCAAAGTTAGGCCGACATTGGACGAGGAACAGATGAACAAATTCTTCGTAGGAGCACAGGATCCGCAGTACTATGAAAGATTGATGGTTATTGAAAACAACAAGTTCTCCGATATCATCAAACTCGGAGAAAGGATTGAAGAGGGCATTAAAAGCGGTATGGTGACAAACTTTGAGGCATTGCAGGACACAAACAAAGCACTGCAGTCAGGGGGTATATCAAAGAAGAAAAATACTGAAATAGTAATGGTCACCTAAGGACCCAAAACTCTACTTGTATATCAAACCTCCCCACTTACATACCAAGAACCTCCACCCACATATCAACCATCACCTCTCAGATATTCCCAACCAGCCACTGCTTATCACACATATAATTCCTAACCCTATCACTTTCAGTCACCTCCAACTCGTCCAAACTACCCAAGACCTCGGCCTAACTTTGACCGTAGACCACCTAAACAATACACTATCATTGCTGAACCCATTGACTAGTTGTATGAAAGGCTGAAGGCTGCTGGTTATGTCACTCATATCCCTGCTGCAATCATGTAGAACCCATCCCAATGGTTCAACCCAAACAAGCCTGTGCATATCATTCTGGCATGAAAGGGCACACCATTGACGAGTGCCGAACACTGAAGGATAAGATCCAGACCTTGATTGATAACAAGGTCATTAAGGCCAAAAAAGCTACACCCAACATCCGCAACAACCCCCTCCCATATCATAGGGGTGAAGGTATCAATGTGATAGAGACCGATGAGGAATGGGATCCCGAGGGATCAATTGGACTTATCAAAGAGGGTGACAATCTTAAGAAACCCGCAGTCACGCTCAATCCTATTATAGTACAAATACAACCACCAGTGGAGGTTGAGGTAGTTGCATCAGTTCCATTTGAAGTTGGGATAGCACCCCCCAGCAGTCGCGCATGTTCCATTCGAAGTAGAAGTAGCCACACCTTTCACAGTGACAATGTCAACCACACCGCCTTTCGACACCAAGGCTGTACCCTGGGATTATGTGGTCGAAGCTAGAAGAAGAGGAAAGATCAAAATAGAAGAATCCGGCGTTGCGCAAGGAATGACCAGAACGGGGAGAGTATATACACCAGAACAATTGGGAGAATCCAGTAAGCAGGCTTCTAACAGACCACCCGTTATTGAAACAGACCCGGATGACCTTTGGAGGAAAGTGCAAGCAAGGGAGTATTCAGTCACCGATCATTTGAACAATACTCCCGCTCAGATATCTAGCCTCTCACTGCTACAGAATTCAAAAGTGCACAGGAATTCTCTCTTAAAGATGTTAAGTGAGGCATATGTACCTAACAACACCATTGGCGGAGAAATGGCCAATATGGTAGAACAGGTGATGGAAAGTCGCCAAATCAACTTCCACGAGGACGAGTTGTCACCGGAGGGTTTGAATCATAACAGGGCACTACACATTACCGTGCAATGTGAGGACAATTTCATTGCCAGAATTCTGATAGATGGGGGATTCAGTCTCAATATTTGCCCATTGACAACACTAAAGAGGTTGGGCAAAGGCTTGTATGAGATACAAGAAGGGACCATGAACATGAAGGCATTTGATGGGTCTTAGAGGGATATCATTGGGGAAATTAATCTTTGTTTGCAGATGGGGATTACATGGTTTGATGTCGAGTTTCAGGTGCTGGACATATCTGCATCCTATAATCTATTGTTGGGATGGCCATGGATACACGTCGCTGGGACTGTGGCATCAACTTTTCATCAGGTATTGAAGTTTGAATCGAACCATCAAGAGGTGATTATCCATGGAGATGGGAGCAACCACATTTACAACCGTCAAACTATCCCGGTGATTGAGAATAGAAGAAGGATCGGTGGAGAAACTTATCATCACATCGAGCGGGTCAATGCAATGGAGAAAGATAAGTGATGGAGTAGCAAGATAGAAAATATACTAGTGTGGAGAGGATATGAACCCGGCAAGGGTCTTGGCAAAAACCTTCAGGGTATCTCCAAGCCAATACAGTTGAAACGTCATGGTACAACCTTTGGTCTAGGGTATCAGTACACCTGGTAAGAATACAATGACTGGTCACCACCGTGGCGTGGTCCGTACTATCCACTTGAGCAGCCTGTACCATACCTGAGTCAGACTTTCCAGCAGACCGACGTCATATGGGGATCAGAGGAGGAGGAAGCACTGAAAGCTTTAAAGAACTTGTTCCTGGAGGATGAGGACATGGATTGTTGTGTAATTATTGAGGAGGAGGAGGAAGGCCCTACCATCCGAGCTATGGAGAAAGGATCATTCCTCAAGAATTGGACTGTCAGACCATCCAGGGCCCGACGAGTCCCGGGTAGCAAGGTTGAACAACATTGTTTATTTTGTTGATTTCTAAGAAAATGATTTCCCTTTTGCATTTGTTTTAAATAAAATCTCCAACGTTCCAAAAATGTTGTTTAAATTATTGAAAATTGCTTTTATGTTTCAATGGATCGATATTTGTTATTACCATTTTCTCTCATATCTTTATCGATACAGCATTACTATTTCCTGTCTTGATGAACCAACAACTGTGACATGTAATGAGGCAACACAACAAAAGGATAGTGATTCAGAAGAAGAGGATGTCATACCCGAGGAAATCGCCAAGGAAGTAGAGGATTTTGAGAACAAGCCCAAGTCCAACCTGGACGAAATTGAGATAATCAACTTAGGAGATTCAGAATGGTCAAGGAGACCCGCATCAGCATTCACTTATCACCATCAGAAAAATAAGAGTACACACAGTTCCTGAAAGAGTATGAGGACATCTTTGCATGGCCATACGATGATATGATCGATTTAAGTACATCTATTGTGGCTCACTAGTTGCCCACAAACCCAATGTGTCCGCCAGTAAAGCAGAAACTCAGGAAATTTAAGCCTGATATGAGTCTGAAAATAAAAAAGAAGGTCACCAAGCAAATCAAGGCCAAGGTCCTCAGGGTGGTTGAATACCCAACTTGGTTAGCCAACATCATGCCAGTTGCGGAGAAGGATGGAAAGGTTAGGATTGGTGTCGATTATCGGGATCTCAACAGAGCCAGCCCAAGATGATTTCCCACTTCCAAACATACACATTTTAATAGACAGTTGTGCCAGACATGAACTCCAGTCCTTTGTAGATTGTTTTGCCGGTTACTATTAGATTTGGATGGACGAGGAAGACACTGAGAAAAACGCCTTCATTACACCATGGGGAGTTGATGATAGGATATAATTGCGGTATTTTAGTCACTTACTACACTCTATTTTATTGCACTTTAATTGAGTTTGATCTTTAATCGCTAGTATTTTTCACTAATTGTGTGTTCTATGCCTTGTAGGAGTGATTCCGAGCTATATAGATGTTATGGAATGAATTCAACTGATTTAGAGCTTTGAAGTATGAGTAAAAGCCCAAATAATTAATCTGAGATCGTGTTCGAGAGTCAAATTTGATAGTTAAGAACAAACGAAGACTCGAGGAGGCATATTGCGCACTTTCTAGTAAAATAGGCATAACTCTTTGCTCTGAACTCTATTTGGGATATATAATATATGGTTGGAAATCTAACTCAAAGGGATAAAACTTTTATGTTTTACTTTTTTTCATATTTCTAAATGGAAGAGGGTAAAAAATGCGGTCTAAACCGCAATCACGGACCTAACGCGCAAAGGGGGCAGAAACTTTTCGATATGCGCGGCCACTAGACAGATATTGGGAAAATTAGTAAAGGGGAGGGATTCGTATATGAATTTTTTGTAGGGAAACCAGGTAGAAATCATGCTTTAGGTTTATATTGTGTTTACTTGCATTAGAAATCATGCTTTTAGGTCTATATTGTGTTTACTTGTATTAGGAATAATGCTTTAGGTTTATATTGTGTTTACTTGCATTAGAAATCCTGCCTTTATGTCTATATTGTGTTTACTTGCATTAGAAATCATGCTTTAGGCTCATATTATGTTATTCGCATTAGCAATCATGCTTTAGGTTTATATCATGTTTACCATGCTTTTAGATCACTTGGAATACTAGGCAATGTGTTATAGGCTCATTACCTCATTTGTTACGGAATTCTGCTTCTGCATAATCATGATCACCTAGAAATCCTGTTATTAAGTTACCGCTGTAATTCTGCATAATAAAATGTACATCCTCTGTGTGCATTAGAAATCCTGCTTTAGGACTGTGTTTGTATTCGCTTTAAATCATGTCTACATCGCCTAAGTCAATAACTGTCCTGTCTATAAGAATGTTTAAAAGTAATTTCAACGCCTAGGCAAGCCTGTAGGATATTGAAATCTTGCAAATTTTAAAACTATGCTTTACTTAATTATTTGTGACTGCCCGGATTCAACAGGTTCTGAAAAATCAGTAGGCAAATTGATTAGGTCTTTACCGCTTCGCCTAAACATAATGTTGCACATTCTCTGTTTGTCATGCTCACCTAGATATCATGTTCTAGGATCTTTTCCGAAACATCTG